>JAYXIM010047500.1:0-25605 GCA_037575425.1 Anastrepha fraterculus
AGGGGGAAGCTGGTCTAAAGCGCAAAAAATGGGCATATTTTATGAATTTATTTTGACTCAACAAAGGAATCAATTGAAAATCTGTGAAATAGGTTTAATAATATAGCTTTCATGGTACAAATACAAAATTTTTCGTCTGAATTAATTTCAAAATGGCCGCTGTCCAGCAGTTCTCCTAAGGCGCCTTTTTTTCTAGTGGGTCCATTGCCGAAGACGTAAACTCCTTAATTTTTGTCCTGGATCAAAAAATAAAATTTTTTTAGTTTCTATATAACAACAGAAAGAGACGTACGTAGGATTTTTTCGATATTTTGTTTTTTCGCGAAATGGTGCACGTTTGAACAAAAAGTTACAATTTTCACTATAAAGAACGACATAAAATTGTTGATTAAAAAAAAAACTATGTAATATAAATAAAAAATCCTACGTACGTCTCCGGAGAAAGGTATTTCGAATGTATTGTCAAAATTTCGTAAGAATCGGTAAAGATTTGTTCGAGTTATATCTTCGGCCAGTTTAAAAGAAGTGATTTCGAGAAAAACGCGTTTAAAGTTGTAAATAGCGTTCGGGGCATACCTGCGAGGCACTGCCGTCGAATGAAAAATTTGGGCATTTAGACATTTTTGCTGGCATCCCTCATTTGGTATATTATTTCTAAGACCCTAAAGCACCTTTTAAGACAAACAAAATTTTTCGATTTTTTCAAAATTCTAGACCAGCTTCCCCCCTTAACGCCATACAAAATTTGAACAACAATGGATATTATGTTGCTGCCATTAGAAATCTATTAGTAAATTATCATCTTAAAATCATGCTATTTTGCGTACCCAAAGCCATGTTTTTATTCCTGGGAATTAATTTGCAGATAATTTCTCCCCAGAATTACAATTATAGCGACATGCATAATCACATCACAAAGCAATGCGTAGATACATTTACATATATGTACATATGTGGCTCAGCCTGGTATCAACAAGTTAACATACACAAATCATTGCCAAAGAAATTTGTAACAACAAAGACAAATGAGGAAATAACTTGAGCGCTTATGACTAAGCCATGCCAAAATAACTCACCAGCATTACAAGTCCCTATCACACCGCCCTCACTGCCCCCACTGTAATTCAAATACTATTCCTCGTATAAGACATATTTTAAATAACTGCGTGAACTTCAGTCATCTAAGAAAGCTAACAATGGAAAATATTCAACCCACTTACCTTCTTGCTATGTACAGTAGATACAGAAAATCTTACAAGAATAGGTCTGTTCATGGAAAAGTTATCCAGTAACTTGCCAGTAACTTAATTGCCGAGTATTCGCTCTCAAAGCCAAAAATATCAAAATCAGTAACAATTTGCAAGTTTTACGAACAGCTGATTAAGTTGTTGACGGAAAAATCACAGAAAAATAAAAAAAGAATCAATTGAGCTATCTGGTATTAAACAAAAATATAAAATGCAAAATAACGAACTTTTAGCATCACCTGATTTTATTTTGCTCACAATAAATTGTTCCATTTCATCAACGATGTTGCATGACAAGCATTCCATTAGCAATTGTATTTTTATGGAAGTCACAGCTTTTTCATATTTTTCTTGCTCTGTCTATGCTTTTACGAGGTGTGTTTAAAAAATTAGGTGAATTTTCAATTTTCGCAAAAAATATTCATTCATTCATTTCTATTTTAACTCCTTTAAAGTAGTCCCACTCAGATATAATAAACGTGTACCAGCGTTTTTTCCAATTCTCGAAGCAGTTCGAACATGGTCCGTTTGGTATGTCCTTGAGCTCATTCAGTGATTCAGTTTTTAATTCCTCCAAATCTGAAGAATACGGTGGCTGAGGCATGATAACGGTGTTGTTTTTGGCCAAATAATCTCTCACAAGCAAAGATAAGTGAGCAGGTGTATTATAATCATGCAAAAGCCATGTATTTTTTTCCACAATTCCGGGCGCTTTTTTCGTATTACTTCACGCAAACGGCGCATAACTTCAAGGTAATACTCCTTTATTACCGTACGATCTTGTGGTAAGAACTCCTTATGCACTACGCCATGGTAATCGAAGAAAACAGTGAGCAAAACCTAGACATTTAATCGAACTGGGCGTGCTTTTTTGGTCTTGGCTCTCTTGGCCTCTTCCATTGGAATGATTGAGCTTTGGTTTCGATGTCATAACCATATACCCATTATTCGTCACCAGTTATGACACTTTTAAGTAAATCTGGATCATCGTTAACGTCATTAAAGAGTTCCTGAGCGATTCCCATGCAACGTTGTTTTTGGTCACAATTCAGCAGTTTTGGAACGAACTTCGCTTGATGCCCAAAAAATTCGAAAAAGATTGCATGGCATGTAACCGATATGCCGACATCCTCAATAATTCTCTAATTGTGATTCGACGATTTTCCACATAACAATTTTCTTCACTTTCTCATCATTTTCATCGGTTGTTGATTATGCGGGGCATCCAGAGCGAGCGTCGTCATTCTCATATTCTCGAAATTCTGTGAAGGGCTTGTACCACTCATAAACCTTTTTTGATTCAGAGTAGTCTCACCGTATGCAATTGACAACATTTCGAGTGTTTTCTTCTCGCACTTATTTCCATTTTTTACACAAAATTTGATGCAACTTCTGTGATCCATTTTTTTGCCTCTCACAAACAAACTAAGCACCGTGAACGTAACTTCTAGACAAGTGTACCAACATACAAAAAAATAATAATCTAAAGTCGAATGTATGTACGTAGCCCGCGAAATTTCAAACCTTCATCGAATTTTTCGAATATTCCTCGTACGTATATATTTATGTATATTGCCAAATTAGTTAATAACCAAAAAGTGCAAGCATAAATCATTAATGCTTTCGATTTGTAAGGGGTTTCCAATCACAGGTGTTATTGGTGAATGGATTACGTTATCGAGAGATGATTCACGATTTTTTATGGCCGGAATTGGATGGTATTGATCTCGAAAACGTTTATTTCCAAGAAGACGGCGATACGTGCCACACAAGCATTGATCTTTTACGGGAAAAGTTTCCGGACCGTGTTATCTCTCGAAGAGGTGATCACAATTGACCGCCGAGATCATGTGATTTGACACCTTGTGACTCGTATGTTCACGCATACAGTTATTTGCAAGCATTTATTTTCTATTACCTATGACATGAGAAGAATGTAAGGCCTGCGTTGCTACCGTTTTATATTGCACTAGATTGCAATTTTTCAATTCTAACACTAGTTTTTAATAAGTAAAATAAATAAATAAAATTTTTGCATGCCCCCTCATTGCATTGTTTTCGAGAAAAGAACACACTATAAGCCAAACTAGCCAAACAGCTGCACGTCAGTTACATTCATAGTAGGAACACGCATACATTACCATATATTTCGTTTTGTGTTCATAGGTGCGTGGATTGTATAAAATAGATGAACTATTCAAAACAATGGTCAGCAAAATTGTACAGTAAGAGGATTGGCAGAAACGCAACCATGTAGAGAATGCAGAAGGTGACGCTTTGCTAAAAGCGCTACTTTACTTTGGCGAATTTGACAATTGAGTGATGTTAGCAGGGAACCTAAGCAAACCTTTGAGTGCGAATGCATACATGTGCAGTTGTGTGTGTGCACAATTTATTCTATACTGGCGACTTTGCACTAACTTTCGCTTATTCTTTCTCTTTTGTTTGTTTGTGTATTTTCTGTACTGACGTTAAGGCATGGGAAGACGCAATCGTGTATTGTATCATGCTGAAAACAGTCACCGACGTAAACGCAGTCTTGGCAAAAACGTACTGCGTACTAGACAAGCCATTCATGCATGTATGTATGTATGTATGCATATACCTATGTACAAGTATATACAGTGGTCACACAATTTATTCGTACACCTTGCGTAGTACGTAAAAACTTTAGCTTTGCGCAATATATTTACTGTGACAATACATTTTTTTTGGGTCAGTGTAAGAATGTTACATTCCTGATGAATTGCCACAAACAAAACTCCCGTTATTTTAACTCTCTCTGAAGGGTTCCAAGAAAAGCAGGCAGATGTAGCAAAATGCTGCAAAAAATTTATTCGTACACTTTCAGTTCATGATATTGTTGCTAAAAAAGTACCAATAAAAATCGTTCGTGTTTTTACTAATATTGCTGAAAACGAAATAATATAGGTTTTTTTTAGTTTCTCTCGCTGATTCAGTTTCAGTTGCGCGTAATATCTCGATTGAAAGTGGCAAAATGGGATGAAGTGCGGATTTACCATTAGAAATGCGTTAAGGTAGTAGTCCGGTGTAACGACCGAAATTTCGAAGTTTTTTCATGAATCTTTTTTAAGAAGAAAATAAAGTGCGATCGTTTTAAAGTTTTTACATGTTTTTATTGGTGTTTTGAAGTATATAAAAAAGTTTTTTTAAAGTTAATTTTATATTAATTTGTTTAAAATTGTTGATGTCAAAGTGGAGTCCTTAAAAAAAGATCAGTTGGTTCAGGGAAACACACAGCCTTCCAAAGTCATCTGAAATAAGAAATTCAAAGAGATTATTATTCTGTAGGCTTTATTTTAGGTCTCGAACCTAAAATATACATAAAAATAAAAAAATAATAGTAAAAATGGCGGACTTTTGAAAAAAGTTCTCAAAATCTAATTTTTTTTCTGCGTAAATTGTTTAAATTAAAAAATTAAATGTTTTAAAGGTCCGGGATCTAGATATGTGTGTCTAGAAAAACGAGTTATATTTTTAGCCAAATCGGTTGAATAGTTTTGAGTCAGTGATTCCCCGAAATTTCGAAAACATGGTTTTGAGAAAAACGCGTTTAAAGTTTCGACAACAGCTGCTGCTGGCGTGTGACACGCTTTCATACACCCTACGGCGCGCTCTCTTGTTTTAGCTATAGCTTTAAAAATAATTAAAATTTCTGTCTGAAATTTTTATAGTAAATTTTTAAGATGTTTTTCTTCCGAAAAATATAAAAAAAAATCGATTTTTTGAACCCGTCACATCTTGTTTTCCATGAAGTCTCGGCACGAAATCAACAAAAATTGGCAAATCGCAGTATACGGTGCAAAGTGTTATTGCTAATTGCGTTAATACTGGTAAATTGGAAGCTAATCACCACCAAGGCCGAAGGCGAAAAATATTGAGATGACATGTGGAACGCAACATAGTAGCATCAGTCGCGCAAAATCCAAAAATAACCTCTACGATACTATGCTGAAATATTCTAGAGTCTTTGCATAAGAAAGTAAGCCAATGAACAGTCCGTAATTGTCTGCAACATGTTGGTTATCATAACAGAGTGGCACGCCGCAAGCCTTACATTTCAGATATTAACAGAAATAAGAGATTGGAGTTCGACAAACGCTATATAGATGAGCCAGATTCTTTTTGGGAAAACGTCACATTCAGTGATGAGTCGAAATTTAATGTTTCCAGGTCAGATGGCGCACCAAAAGTTTGGCGCAAAAAAATATAGAGCAGAAAGAAAAAAATCTTATTCCAACAGTGAAGGGGGAACGGCACTGTGAAAATTCAAAAAAATCGATTTTTTTTTCTGCATAACTTATTAGTATAACTACCCAAGAAAATGTGGTAAAAATTTTAATTTTTTTTTCATTCCCGATTCTATGTGCACTTAAGTGAGCGCCCGTCGGTTCGGCCCCGTAGCGCTTACGATACGATGCTTTATTTCAAACACTTTTTTCTCAAAACGACTTTTTCTGATACGGTGGCTCTCGAAGGCTAATGAACAGATTTTAATTTACTTTTTGTCAAAATTTTTGTTATCGCATTGACTATCGTTGTACGCAGCCGATTTTCACATCTGTCCTTTGACATTAAGTATGTTGTTTAACAATTTGGTCAGGATTTATATACATCGCTTAATGGCCAGTGTCAAAAGCGATAAAATTAAAATAAACGAAATAATAGCAATTAAATAATATACAATAATACATTACAAGTTTCACTTTACATGATTACATTTTACAACTATTTTTAATTATTTTTTTTTACATATTTATGGTTTTTTAGCATTTATCATACTATGCGCTTGGTCGGGTTCTCTTTAAACGCCTTTTCCCGTTTCTTTCCCTTTCAAGAAGTTTGTTAATTTCTGCATTACTGTGTGTGCGTATTTTTTCAAAGTGCCTTGTTGTTATCTTTTTGATTTCTTCTTCTACTCTTGCTATATTATAAGTCCTGTGGATGTCATCAATTTCGTGTACCTGTCAGACATGGTCAAAATTCGAAGAATCTTTGATTGCTGTCGTTGAATTTTTTCTATATGAGTTTTTTTAGCCGTTCCCCACACCTGTAATCCATATAGCCAGATTGGTTTAATCATAGTTTTGTACACTAACAGTTTGTTCTGTATAGTGAGTCTGGATTTGGAGCAGACTAACCAATGAAGTTGTCGAAGTTTTTCTTTTATTTGTTTGACCTTTTGCTTTATGTGGTGACTCTAATTTAGTTTGGAGTCCAAGTGAATTCCCAGATATTTAGTAGTTGATTCTATTGTAATTGCTTTATCATTTATTTTAATTGGAACTGCGGTAAATTTTGTTTTGTTAGTAAATATAACCTGTACGGGTTTGTCTTCATTTATTTTTAGGCACCAATTATCGAACCATTCCTTAACTGCGTTTGTGTATCGCTGCAGTTTTTCAGTAGCGATAATTAAGCTTTTGTCTGACGCTAATAGTATTGTATCGGCTGCGAACGTAGCAATTGAAGAATTAGTTTCGTCAGGAGAGCCTGTTGAAAATCGAAAAATGGTGAAAAACACACATCGAAATTTAAATCACCACCATGTTGCAAAAAAAAGAAAAAAAGGCTACGTACAACGATAGCCACTATTGTCTAGATTAATAAAATTTTTGGGGTTTTGATTTCAGATGATTTTTCATTGCTGTATCGTTGCCACCAGATGACGTCATTTTTTTTAACTCGTTACGTTTATTTACATAAATTTGTCAATTTCAAATATTTTTTTAATAAAAAGTTACATCACCATAGATTAATACATATATTATAAATTGCCTTTTGTCCGATCCTCGAATAATCATTCCTACTTATAAAAAAAAATTGCCAAAAATCTACTATTTTTTTACCCTTCACAGTGGCGTCAGCATACGGAGTAGAAAAAATGGTTTTATTGGTGATAAAATGGACAAACATCTGCATTTAAACATTTTGAAGAATAATTTGCATGATAGTGCCGTTAAACTTGCGCTGAATGCTAGAGGGTTTTTGTTTCAACAAGACAATGACCCAAAACACTCATCTTATCTCGTGTGAGAATGGCTTATTTACCACTGTAAGCAGCTTAAATATTCACCTCAATCGCCGGATCTGAATGAGCCTATCAAGCTGCTCTTAGAAAGGAGAATCAGAAAGCACAAAATAACATCAAAGGCATCATTAAAGACAGCTTTACGTGTTGAGTGGAAGAAAATTGCAGCAAATGAATCCAAGGTATTGGTAAAAAGTATGCAACGGCGTTTGAAAGCAGTTATTAAAGTTCAAGGCGACCCAACAACGTACTGAATACTCGATTTTTTCTATTATTTTTTTAATAAAATATTTTTTATGTGGCGATGTACGAATAATATTTTTGCATGAAATTGTGCCTTTTTCCGTTTTTGCCTTAAGTTCTCTGATTCCAGAAATGAATTTGAGAGTTTTTCTTCATTAAATATTGAATAAAAATGCTATTTTTTACGAATATGTTCAAATTTTGCTCTTTTGTATACTAAATGGTAACGTAACACGAAATGAAATTGATAACTGCATTATAAATTTAAATAAAGCCATCGACACGGCTCTTAACTCAGGAGCTGTTCCTAAAGTAGAAGTGCGCAATCGTGGGCTTATAAACGTACCTAGTGATATACAGTAGGTTCTGTTTTTATGCGGCTTTTTTTTATGCGGTTTTGAAATAGTGCGGTTTTTTTTTTAAATTACAAAATGCATGTCGACCTATCGGGAATTGTACATATAAACAAGATTCTAAACCAGCTAAGCAAAAACTCATCACAGATTACATCAGAAATGCTAACCCTACAAGTATGGAAGATATATAAAGATATAATTTTCAAAGATACAATATTTTGTTTATGCGATTTTATTTAATTATTTCAGATTCATGCGGTCTATGGAACGTATCTATAGTAATAATATGGGACTAGTGCCCTTTTTTATGCGATTATTTCAGATTTATGCGGTTTTAGCATTTGAAACGTATCTATAGTTTTACTATAGAACTAGTAGCTTTTTTTATGCTGTTTTTTTTTTATGCTGTTTCTTGCGGAACGTATCTACCGCATAAAAACAGAACCTACTGTACTACATTTAATTTCTGAAAAGAAACGATTACGTGCACTGCGTCAAGATGTGTTAATCCTCAGAGGAAAAACACTTTGACAGCTATAGTGCGTAATATTAGTAAGATTATAGAAGAGCGTATTTGTATACACGAAGAAAAATACAGGACAAATTACTTTTCTAATATACGCATGAATAACAAAACATACAATAAAATTAAGGGATTATGTGGATTAAAAAAAGTGTTAAAGATACCAGACCTTGTAATTAATAAAGACGATATTGATATTGACTTCCCTTATGCAAATCCGGCTGGTAACAATAGTAATGACAACATTGTTCTTACAGAAGACTTACATAAAATAAATGCATTAGCCTATAAGTTTGAACAACTACATCGCCAGAACCAGCAACTTGGAGATACAAATTTTACAGCTCATGTTAAGAGTAGTGTATTAGAATTAGCTAACTCAGCTGAGCCAATTGTACATTTTACGAACAGCATAACAGCTGATGGTGAACAAACTACAGTTGAATCTCAATACACTTTTATAAATGCGGAGAAAATCTTACGATTAAAAAATAATAAAAAGAACTGTGGGGAAGACGGTATCTCAAACTTTTTGCTAAAGAAAACAACAAACACTTTCTGGAGATTCTTAGCAATTATCTTTAATCACTCACTTAATATAGGCTATTTCCCACTGGAATGGAAAACAGCAAAAATAAAATGCATTCCGAAACCAAACACTGACCTTAGTTCTCTTGTTAATTATCGCCCAATATCTCTTCTTTCAAATATTAGTAAATTATTGGAAGATTTTTTGCTTGAAAAAATAAAACAACATATCGAAGAGCGACATGTCTTAAAAGACTATCAATTTGGGTTCCGGCCATATCATTCAACATGCCACGCACTAACTTTACTCTCTGATTTTATTTGTAGTAATTTAAATCGACGACAGGCGACGATATTAGTCAGTCTAGATTTGGAAAAAGCATTCGATACTGTAGGTATATTTAATTCTTTGACAAGAGACGTTAGCTCAGGTGTGTCACAAGGTTCTTTGTTGGGGCCAATTCTCTATAACATCTTCTTAGCTGATTTCCCTGACCCACCATTAAGTTCTGAAATTAATAATTGCGATATTAAAGTGCTCATATACGCAGATGATATAATTATATTGGGATCTCACCAACGCATAACCAAAGCTAATGAAGCCGTTAACTCATACCTAAATGAATTAAATACATACTTTCACAAATGGAAGCTAAAACTAAACTTCAATAAAAGTGAAACAACTATTGTTAAAGGAATACGTAAAAACTTATATCCAAATGCTCGTAAATATGAGCCTCAAATTAAAATAAATGGATTCAACATAAAATACAAAGAACAAATCAAATACTTGGGCATAATTTTGGATAGCAAATTCACCTTTGTAAGACGTATAGATTTCATTTTGACAAAAGCAAAAAAAATATTCTTTAGCTATTGTAATTTATTAAGAAGGCAGGGTGGACAATCGAACTGTATTAAAATAAATATTTACAAACAAATAATTAGACCAATCATATCTTATGCTCATCCGATATGGTTCAACATTTCTTCGAGCCAAATGGAGAGACTCAGACGATTTGAACGATATGTTTTAAGAATTTGTAGCGGTCTTAATCGCCAACCTTACAGAAGTGGTACTTTTCGGAAAAGAGTTTCTAATAAAAGTTTGTATGAAAAATGTAAAATATCACGCATAGACTTTTTCTTAATGAAATCGTCAGTAAGATTTGTTGATAAACTGACATTCATAGAAAATGAACTGATAAACAAATATCTGTCAAAGGCAAGGGAAATATCATTACCTCTAACAGAAAAATATTTATCACCAATATATTTAAAAATACTAAAAAATAATAATATGTTACATAAAAATAGTAAAGCAATATATTATCATAGGCGATACAATACTTACAACTTCAACGATGAAAATTTATAGCCAAATAAATTATAGAAGTTTATTATACGTGATCTCCTTTTTAAGCCCTTTTTGGGAGAATATAAATAAGTTTTAAAATTATGCCAAAGACATTCCAAATAATAATGATAACCTATTGTATAATCAAAAGAAAAATAAGTTTTAAGCTCCTAGATAAATACAAATGTATGTTAGGATAATGCTAAATAATCTAATTTTATCATAACTTTGTAAACTCCTATGTTAAAATGATTTTGGGCAATAAATGAAATGAAAATGAAATGGTGCTAAGTATCAGGTATATCTGTTTATAAACGGTGAGTGTACGAATAAATTGTGTGACCACTGTACAAATGGGTGCACGTAGTATTTCTTCTGCGTTGCTAAATTGTTATTGCCTCCTCTCCTGCCACTTTGCATTTCTCTGGATTTAATTTGCAGATATGTGCATTTGTATGTACATATGTAGAGCTTATTGTCTGGTTGTGCTAGATCTTGTACTGAATTGTTCTCGCTTTGCCACTTTCATAGCCGTTGCTGGTTGCTTTTCTGCTGTCTGTCTGTCTGCCTATCTACCTCCCAAGCAACATAATTATTTCCTTCGTTCTTGTTGTTATTCGTTTCCATTAACTAATTCTCTTGCGCTCTCCTGTGAGAAGAGGACTGCGGCTTTCGCAGTTATCGTGTGCCACTCTTCGTTATTCTCGTCATAACGAAACGAAATCGCTAGCCGGCACATGACATCACTGTGCGAGAAAGATTTCAGTTACGCGAAAAATGCCAGACGATTTAGATGTACGTCGGTTGATTGAAGAAGTGAAGGCGCGTCCCATCTTATGGGATTTACGATACGGCAAGGACCGGACGAACACACCACCGAAATGGGCAGAAATCGCTGCAATATTAGGAGTCGACGGTAAGTTGGCGATATAGAGTGAGAGGTACACTTGCACGTATATATGTACATATGTACACAGGTACTTAAAAAAATGTGTGAAAGAAGTGAAAAGGCAGGAAAACTAAAAAACGCTGATTCAATGCGAAACCGAAATAATTTCAATGAATACTTGCATGTGCGCATGTACGTACGCTTCTCTGTTGTATACATTTATTGTGCCTGCGTATGTATATATGTACATACATATTTATATGCATATGTATGTAAGCATTTTTGCATTTTTTTATCTGGTATAAATATGTAAAAAACATTCTTTTTAAGCCTGTAACATAAATACATATGTACATACTAGGGTAGGGATGCCAATCCTACGAAGCCGGGATTTAGAATTTCTTACGAAGCATGTGAAATGGAGTTATAAAACCTATACATACATACGATGCATGGATGTAGCTGCTTTTGTAGGCGCAGCGATGATAAGTTTTTGTTTTCGGTATAATTTCGTAGAGATAATAAACTAAATTTACGAAATTGAACGCTGGCACGTATCTATCAATTTATTAAACAATAGGCAAATCGTGGAGCTCGTTTAGATAATGGCTTGTGACACCTGGAGTTATTTAACTGTCAGTACTATAATAAGAGTTCTAAAATATTTATAATTTATATATGAATTATGTTTTAATACATAGTATTTTGTTATTTGTGGTACTAAAGGTAGCTCGTGCTTTGTTAGCAACTAACTACAAATTGTAAAGGGTCATTCAAAAGCGTCGCCTAGACGTCAGTAGTGAATAATTCCTAGACGGTAATTTTTTACATTTGGTAAGTACACAGACGCACAATTTTACACGATAGAACAACTAGTCACAATTATTGAAAATTATTATGAAAATGGTCGATCTTTAAGAACAACACATCGCAAAATTCGTTATTATTTTTTGGTGGAACTAATGGTCCGAATGAGTCGACAATTCAAAGCGTGGTAAAAAAATTTCAAGAAACTGCTTCTGTCGGGGATAGAAAAAGGATTGGTAGATAAAAAACTGCATGTTCTGTTGAAAATATCGCGCCTATAGCGCAAAGTGTTGCGGAACAACTTTGAACATCTCCACATTCTCAGCAATACGAATTCGTGAATTGACAATCTAGCGCATTTTACTTGAAAACGTGCTAATGGTGGACGTTTAAATAATGTAATTGTTCCCCCAATAATTCTTAAGTATTATTTTGAATAAAAAAAAAAGAAATCTGAAAGAATCTAAATTTTTAAATGTTTAATTTTAAAATAACATCTAGGCGCATATTTTGAAAAACCCTTTATTAGTTGATATACATAGTTTTGCCATAAGATCTGTGACAAAGTGTACGATGCATACGACGAGAGCAAATTTGTACCAAAAAGTTCGCTTATTTTTGCTTTCTTTCGTATGCATTTTCGTCTCAAATTCCGCTTGTTAACAATGGAGTGGAAAGCTAAGGAAAATTGTATTGTAGTGATTGCATGACGTAAGTGAAGTGAAAGTGCAAGAGAGATTAACGATTTGCTGGAAAAATTTAATATTAATCGTTTTCCCCAAACGTCTGATGTGACAGACAGAAAATGAAATGGGCGTCCTCGCGTGGCTCGATTCAGTGCAGCCATAAAAGCTGTTCGAGAAGAAGTCGCAGAAATCTCCATAGAAGCCAGAAAATCACGTCTAGGGTAGTGAATGAGTGTATCGACTACATGTCAAAACTAATTAGAGATGATCTCCACATGAAAGCCTACCGTCGCTCAACTAGTCATCTTTCGACAACGCGTTTGGAGAAAACTGGACCCGACTGATGCAAACAGCTTTTTCGGTGGCAAGTGGTCAACGGCTATGAAAATATTCTTTTCACAGATGGTAAAATTTTCACTCTAGAAAAAGTCTTTATAAGCAAAATGTCAAAATGTATGCTAAATCTTGAAAAGACGCAAAAAATATTATTCCAAGGGTTCAGCATGGCCACCATCCAGCCTCGGTAATGGTTTGGTGGGGAGTGTCTTGTAAAGGCGTTACATCTTTTCATTTCCGCAGAATAGAGGTTAAGTCGTAGTGTACTAGGAGGATGTCTTAGAAGGCGTCGCAAAGTAATAAGGCAGTACTCTCTCGATAGAGGGCGATTGATCTTCCTGGCTAAAAAACAATATTCCTGGGTTCATAATACTTCGTTCAATAATGTGTGTGACTGACACATAGATGGCGGCACTAGTACTAAATCAATATTTTTTTCGAAAGTTGGCAACCTTTTTAGGCTTACTGTCAAAATCATATGTTAATTCGACCATTTGTTTACAAGTTACAGTGCTTTAAGTGACGCTACTTTTGAGTTTAAAAAAAAAATGAATTCAAAGCAATTCCGTGTGCTGATTTATCATTGTTTTTTAATGAAAAAAATGCTGTTCAATGCCAGGAATGGCTTGAAAAACATTATTCGGACTCTGCTCCATCAAAAAGAAGCATTTGTTATTGGTATGCCGAATTCAAACGTGGTCGTACAGACACCGATGACATTCCATCTACTGGAAGGAATCCATCCGGAAAACGTTGAAAAAAACACTGAAAATCATTATGTCCGACCGTAAAGTGAAAGTGAGGGAGATTGCTGACATTCTAAAGATATCAGCAGGCAGTGTACAAGGTGTTTACCAAACGGGTGCCGCGTTTGCTCACACCGGAGCAAAAACAACAACGAATCGATGATTCAAAGAGCTGTTTGGACATGTTTACACGCAATAAGTCGGAGTTTTTGCGTGGGTACATCACAATGGATGAAACATGGATCCACCATTTCAGTCCAGAGTCAAATCGGAAGTCTGCTGAAAGCGGTGAAAGCCGCCCAAAGCGACCAAAGACGCAGCAGTCGGCTGGTAAGATTATGGCGTCTGTATTTTGGGATGCGTATGGAATAATATTCATCGACTATCTCCAGAAGGGCAGACCATCAACAGCGACTATTATATAGCGTTATTGGAGAGTTTGAAAGACGAAATTGCAAAGAAATGGCCTCATATGGCGAAGAAAAAAGTGTTGTTCCACCAAGACAATGCACGGTGTCACAAATAACTGAAAACGATGGCAAAATTGAACGAATTGGGCTTCGAATTGCTTCCCCATCCGACGTATTCTCCAGATTTGGCCCCCAGCGACTACTGGCTCTCCGCAGACCTCAAGAAGATGCTCCGTGGTAAGAGATTTGGCTCAAATGATGAAGTAATCGCCGAAACTGAGGCCTATTTTGAAGGCAAAGAAAAATCGTTTTACAAAGGCGGTATCGAAAGATTGGAAAAGCGTTGGAATGATTGTATCTCCCTAAAAGGGGACTATGTTGATGAATAAAAACGAATTTTGGTAAAAAAATTTGTTTTAATTAATTAGTCACACACATTATTGAACGAAGTTTAGACGCAGAAGATTGACTGTGTGGAAGTCCAGATCTCAATCCATTCGATGGTTAGAATTGGAGAACATGACCTGTAAAAGACCTCACAGAAATGTGGAGAGTCTCAAACAATCTTTGTTTCCAGCAGCGACGTTAATATCCATGGAAACCGTGCGTGCGGCAATACATAGCTGAATGTGCTAAACGGTTGAAGGCTAGCGTAAAAGCAAATAATGACCATTGCGAATGAAAATTTAAAATTTTTGGCAGAACTAAATATGCACTTGTGTAAAAACTTTTTAGTAAATATGGATACGGTTGAGATTTTTAGTTTCTTGTTTTTGGTTTTTATTTTTCTTTTATATACAGGTTACATTAACTTACTTAATTTTCTATGTATTTAACATAAGTGGCTATGTATTATTCCGCTTAAATTGTAGGAGATAAGAAAATGTGCATATTCTATTATTTCAACTACGAAATTTATTTATTTTCAGTTGTTTACTTTTTAAATTATTTTTGCATGAAGTTTTTTCAACGAACTTTAAATTATTTGGCAGATATGTGCACTCTAATGCAATATTAAATGCGTATAAATTGACTTGACTTCTGTTTTGTTACTAATTTTCACTTCAAATAAAAAGTATATTTATTAAATGGCTTCATGGAAAAAATTACTTAACATCGCTAGTACATCTTAACCTATTATTATTATTATTTATTAAAATATAATTAAATTTATAGATTAATAAAATATAAAAGCTCCAACTACCAGAGCTATCAGCTTACATCTTAACCTATTTGTCACTGATTTGCTGCAAAACGAAAGCCCCAAAATTTACAGCCTAAACACCACAAGGCATCTTTATGCCGATGATAAGAAATGTTTTAAAGAGAACTTCGTAGCATAAAATGCCTCTCTTTAAGTATTTTTTTCGCTTGAGAGAAAATTGTGCAAATTCGCAAATGTACACATGGATGTATTTACTTACTCGTATATGTATGCATGCAAGAATGATAGAATTCTTTATTACTCTTTCCATCATGGCATGTACATATGTATGTATATCAGGTCTGTTATCTCTTTTATAGACGTTTTGATAAACACTTTTTTCAGTTAGACCTTCCAATCATTCCATTCCATTATTATTATTTTGTATTATTATTATTGAAATTTTCTAAATTACTAAAATTATTCCACGAATTATGTATTCAAGAATTTGGGTTTCTTATTTAGTTGATTACTTTTTAGCAATTTTAGTAGTGATTCAAAGAGGTTTCTCAAACAAAATTTTTAATATTGGTTTGTGGTTTACTCTCTTAACGTAGCTATTTATGTTTTTCTCCATGGATGATAAAAGAATATCAACGTGTAGTTACTGATTTGCACTGTTTTTTAATGCTTCAAAGAAATTCATAATAGAGAAAGAGTTCCGTATACGTACAAAATTGTATTTGTGTGCGTTATATCTGTTCATAATAGAGAGCAATTCCGAATAGAGACGATTCATAAAGATTCAGTCTTCAGTTAAGCGTATGAGCGTGTGCACGAATAGTAAAGCGATTAAGTGCTGAAAATAAAGCGAGCCAGTGTGTTGCCAATAATTAGTGACTTTTATTTAACATACGGTAGGCCGATGACCCCAGTTGCTACTTGCCTTACTACTGTAATTATTTATTTTTTATTCATTAATCTCTAACAAAATTCAGAAGAGACATTTAGGATATTAATTCAAAACTTAAACACAAATTTTGCAATATTTAAGATTAAAAAGTTTAGTACAATTAGATTATAAGTATGTACAGGTTAAAAGTGAATATTAACGAAATTAATAATTTGAAACTTAAGTAACAAATATAATATTTACGAAGTATTATTTTTATTTCTTACATAGAAAGTAGTTTTTTGATTGCATTTGAAATATCTTATTGACTCCAGAAATCCAAAAAGGTTGAGAGATAATTGAAGTCGGACAACGTTCTAACGAGTGGGGCATTAGCACTTACTAAAGCCAATGCGAAAAATCTTAAAACGACGAAAATTTCTGCAAGAAACCTTAAACTGTATTCTTTATAGAAGAACCGCGCAGTCAATTTCGTCATTAACGAGCTGAAAGATAAATGATACTGCCTGGATACTACCTCTGCCACTTAATGCGAAAAGCCTAATCAATCGACAGCGAGATTCGTATGATGGTTTCGTTTTTTCTGAAAAACTGAGTGAATGTAGTGCGAAACGCACAAATTTTTGAACCCTCTCCGCTCGATATATATATAAGGTCTCCAAATAAAAGCAGCATAATCTAATGTGGCGGCCGCCGTAGCCGAATGGGATAATGCGTGACTACCATTCGGAATTCGGAAGAGAAAACGTAGGTTAGAATCCAAAATGAAGAAAAAGTTTTTTCTAATAGCGGTCGCCCCTCGGCAGACAATGGCAAACATCCTCATAAAAAATATCTGCCGTTCGGAGTCGGCTTGAAATTGTAGGTCCCTCCATTTGTGGAACAACATCAAGACGCACGCCACAAATAGGCGGAGGAGCTCGGCCAAACACCCAACACGGCCAATTATTTATATATGTATATAATGTAATGTGAACCGAACAAACGCAGAGTATAATAAATATCTTAAGAGTATAAGGGGCAGTGAAGTGCGATGAGCGACGTCTTACAAAAGCGAGCATAGTAAGTGAATTGGAAACGGAATAATTTAAGTGCGTGACAAAATCGATAAATTTTTAATCACATTAGATGAAGCAATACATACATATGTATATGTATCGTTAATATGATAAGAGGTATTAAGGGGGTTTGAAGCGTAGAAAATGTGATTTTATAACATTTTTTAATATTAAAGATGATTCATAAGGCACCAGGAAAATAAATTATTCAGCTTAGACTGTAGGGCGGCTGAATCACTAAAATAAAAAAAAATTATTTCTTATTTCAGCATAGGAGAAGAAAATTAGCAAAAGAAAAACACGAACAGATATCATAATAAAAAAAAAAAAAACAAATGTCCTAAAATACTACGTTGAAGTACACCAGACCTGGCAATGGACTGTTTCGAAGAAACCCCATCGATAACTACAGTACTGCACCTCCTATCAAGAAAAATGGAATTTATATTTCATACAAGGTGAAATTCAAAATAAACAAGACTGTTTTGCTTGGTTACATTCGGTTGAGTGGAAACGAAGTTATTGCGCCTAAGGTGTCAGTATACAGTCAACAATAAATACCTTGCACAGATTCGTATTTGCTTCCTACTTTTCGTAAAAATAAGTAGCAATCTGTTGGTGGAAGATGAGACCTATGTGATGGCCACTTTTTGTCAAGTCCAACATATTTAAAGTAATTCCTCGCAGAGTTATAAGACACCCGACCTCGGCGGGAAGGCTAAAATGTTGGTGATTTTTAAGTGAAAAACCATTTCTGACATGAACGTTCTGTGAGTTAGATCACTCAGTGCTTCAGAATTTTTTAGTGGAACTCATTGCCCATTGTAATTCCAAAATAAAAAAAATAATTTAAGTTGTAGACGATTTTTTGCATAAGCGACGCATTTAAAAAAACGTAAAATATTGTTCGAAAATTATTAAGAAGTATTTAGCGCTTCGAAGAAACACGCAAAATGTAATTGTGCATACAGAGTTTACATTTCAAGTCAATCGGTCAAGATTTATTAGAGTTAAGAGCCAGACTGACGTAAAAAAATTAGCTTTGCGAAAAACGCGATTAAATCTGTACCTACGGCACTCATCAGATGAGAGCGACTGCGTCGAAAATCAAATTAAAAGTAGCTAGAAATTTTGCCATTTTAAGAGAAAGGAAGAGAATTCTTGCTTTTATTTATTTGCCGTTACTTGGAGATGAATTCTAAGTGCTCAGGAACTCTTGGCTGTGTCCACCAAACACAAATAAATGAAATCAATATAATATAATCTGGCCATGAGCTAATAAAATAAAAAGAAAAGTAATTATTTGGAGGAGACTAAGTCGTTTAAGCTTATCAAATCCTACCTAAAAAATCGGCACCTTTTTGTAAAACAAATTGAAGGGCAATCTCAGCTCTGCGTAAGTTTAGCTGGTGTATTCCAAGGCAGCACTATGTTCCTCATCTTATACTTGCTTTACATTCACTATCGTCGCAACTTTTCCGGATGACACCGCTTTACTCGCAATTGACTCCCTTCCTGATGTGGTTTCTCTTAAACTCCAAAAAGGACTTGATGAAATAACTCAATGGCTCAAAAATTGGAAAATAAAATCAAATAAGACCAAATATGTTCAAGTTACCTTTACACTCAAGAGAAATACTTGCCCACCCGTTAAACTCAAGTCATACCCCAAAGTAATGTAACAAAATATGCCTGAATGCAAGCTCACATGGCAAACCCATGCATGCCTCGTAGAGTATCTTAGTTTTAAGTATAAATATTGTTAACCAGATCACAATAAATAAATGGAACGTGAACTGGACCGATTTGAAAATTCGTCCAAAAATCGAGTTTTCATAAGTAAATTTATTTAAACATAAACATAAAACATTTTTTTTATTATCCATTTATTTATTGTGATCTGAAGGCCTGCATAAAAATGTTTAAAATAGTGCACTATACATTTTAAATAACTGCAAAAAACTTCAGTATCAAAAACTGATATCAAGTAAAGCTGTTACTCTATAACACATTTTAGAAAAATATCGTCAAACCAGATTATTAACATTTTTTAATGCTTATAATTCAGGCATTTTTGACAAAATATATATAGCAAACAAAAAAATGCACTTTTTTTAATTTCTTTAGTCCCAAAATACTATAAATAATGCAAAGTAATTAGAAGTTGTAGATACCAAAATAAGATCCGCCCTAAAGCATAAATAGTTAAGAAGGAGTTAGGTTAATGACAAATTTTTATTCAACAGAAAATAATAAGCAGTTTTTAAGCATATGCCCTTAAAAATCTTTCTCAGTAATTTGCTCATAAACTTATTTACTCATTTTCTTCACCCTCCCCATAGTCGACCATTGCAAGCGTAAATGGAAGAATCTACGGGATGCTTATCGTGCCGAGTTGCGTCGCACCGAGCGTCGTGTGGAGCGTTTAAAAGCTTCCGGCGACTACGACAGCTCCATGAACATAGGCAGCAAATGGGCATATTTTGAACCGATGAGTTTCATTAATGACACACGCCGTCCCAGATATCATTCGCATACGCATAGAAGCGAAGGTGAGGGCTCTAATGGCTCAATTGATGAACCGCCCGGTTTCCATAGCTTTTGCGACATCAAAATGGAACCACATCACACTAGCGACGAAGATGAACGCGAAGAGGAGGAACGATTGCTGGAACAGTTCGTGAGTGCCGCCACACCTCAAGCTGTGCGCCGCCTTTCGAATTCAATATCTGTTGCCAATGCTGTTGAAGATGCGACAACATCTGCCGCCAGTAGACGCGCCAGTTGTAAATGCTCAAATCGTGCTGATGATCAAGTGCATTTTTTAGAGAATTTGGAGCGTGAAGAGCAGAGTTTAATGCAGTCGACGCGCATGGATATGAGACGCGACAACAATACCAGCCATGTGGGTGATTCTGATTACAATTTTCTGGTTAGCTTTCTGCCACAGATGAAGCGGATGAGTGAATTGCAAAATTTGCAATTTCGTGCGAAGATGAGTGAGTTGTTATTGAATATAATGACGCCAAATACTGGTGGACCTGTGCAATCAATGACTGCCACCTCATCAAGTGCTACGCTTTTTCAACAACAACAACCACAGCAGCTGCAATTGCAGCAAAAACAACAACAGTCGCAACCTGGTGTTATCCAATGTGTGGCACTGCCGCAACAGTCGGCGATACTACAAATGCAAATAGATTCACAGCAGTTGCAACAGGTCGAGCAACGATCGCCAGTGCAGCAAATGGAGCAACAACCGCAGCAGACGCCAGCAATGCAACAACAGTTCACCACAACCGATCTAATGGACGCCGAGCCATTGGAGAACAGCAGCGTAAGCATCAGTAATGAAATGAGTGGGGATAATTCAACTAACTGGACATGAAAGCAACAGTGGTTTTCAAACTGTTCGCGCTGCTATAGATATTTTCGCTCGAGTTTTTACAACATTCGCATATAGATTAGGTGATTAGGGCAGTTATCAATTAAATGGTAATTACTTCTCATCATGACACTGGCAAATATTCCCGTTTAGTCGTTGTGCTGCCAGGGGAGTTGCAAATTGCATTGCCTGTGCCAGGTTAATGGCATTTAATTGTGAACTGTCTTAGTATTTGAATATCGAGAATTTTTTGCATCGATTTATGTTTCTCATAATGCTGAAATATTTGAAAAAGGAGCCTTTTTTATTATCGTATTTTACAAAAAATGGTATATCTTGGGTTGCTGTAGGCGAATGGGTTGGTGTGTGACTATAATTGCGGGCATGAAACACCCGACGATAGAAAAGGCGTTTCCTAATCTTTTATCTTAGACTAAATAAATAAGTAATTAAATAAATAATAATAAAAAAAAATATGTTATGTTAATTTTTTTGGTGGGCAAAAACTCAAAAAGTTCTGCACCGATTGAGCACAAATTTCGACACAAACCGCTTCAAAAATACTGCAGGGTTAAAATAGACATATCGCACCCTAAATACAAAAGGGTCACAACTCAAAATTTTCCACACTCGAGCTTGACTTGTTTACAGTAGCACAGAAAACAAACTATGTGACATATCACGCTGAAATTTGCCACGTAAGCTTATAACAGTCCTACCAAAAACCAAAAAATTTATTTTTGCCATATGTCATCCGCGGACCGTTTTATTGATAACGTCTCGTTCATATTTGAGCAGAAGCTACATTTTGAGTTGTGACCCTTTTGTATTTAGGGTGCGATATGTAGATATATCAAATGAAAGAGTTTGATGTGTTTTTTGAAATTTGAAAGCACCGAAAGACTTAGAAACTCCTAAAACACTCAGGTTAAAAGGCCCATTGTGTTTAAAGTTCTGGAGAGTGAAAGGGTAGATAGTCAAGGCGGAAAGGAGAGAAGTAAGAGAAGGAAAAATATAGGATAGAATAGAGGTAGCTGTGAGAATTTTCCAGATTCTTTGATAAATCTGAAAATATCCTCCAGTTGAAGAGAACGAATTTTACTTCACACCGGCACCTAAAATGCGTAGCAAATGCGGAACACTCACAGAGAAAATGCTCAGTGCCGTCGGCCTTTTCTAAGCAAGACAGGCAAATCGGGTCCTCAATGATTCCAATGGTTCTGGGCACGGATTCGTGTGCGGAGTTCTACTGGACTACAGGAAAACCCTGGAATCCAGACACTCGTTCGTACCAGCCTTTCTTTGCTACTCTCAACAAGAATGAACTTGCGGTTTTAACAGACTGGAATTCTGGCTATTAATTTTTCCAGCCATTCTCGGGGAAAATTATAGGAACATTGAACTTTTACAATGCCGTTCACCATGCGTTTACCCTCGAAAGTCGGTGCTTCTTTCGACTCATCGAAGGCTTCCTAGAGATAGCCTTCAAGATAGTCTTGTTGCTCTTTGGATAACAGAGTATCTTGTTTGTCGGTATGTATCTCTACCGTCATTGGCTTGGCTGCCACTCTCGCAAATAATGCGCCTGACATTGACGGACGAGTGTCATTCGACATTTGAGGTCTTTTACCCTTTTCCTTTTCAGGTAAAGGTTTATCTGTTTCCAATGGGGTCGAGGATGCAGGCATTTACGAATTCAGTCTCGCGACTTTCCTTTTTTTGGATTTCTACTCTTCTCGATCGTTGGCACAAACCCCGTTTCGACTCCGGAAGATTGCCACTTTACAGAGGAATCATCTGTTCTAAAGGTGATTTCCCCTTGTGGTTACAGGTGTCAAAGTCGAGGGAGCTTGAGTACTTGCCTTAGCTAATGCTTCAGCTTTCTTTGTCTTCTGTCTTCTCCGTTTGATCTGCCTTTTGGATAGACCAGCACCTGCATTCCAATCCTCAGTAACTTCATCCTTTTTACCGCTACTCTCCTGATTCACACCAGATTTAACCGTTGTCAGAGACGATACCAGAGATACGTTTGAGTATACTGAGAGATTTCCCCACATCTCCATATCCTCCACAGCTTGTTCAGTTGGTTCGTATGGTTTCGACATCGGTATATCGCTCTCATTCGTACGGCTCTCCACTGACGTAGCCAGTGTGCCATTTTTCACCGCTAGTAGGGTGCTTCCTCCGAAAACCTGGATGTCAGTTTGGGCCATAACGGATGTGGGGTTCGGGCTTGCTTGATGAGTACATTGACCAAAAACCACGCCAACTGGCGAAAAGGAAGGCAATACTCGCCAAAGTAACCAACTGTAACCGCAGTTACATGTCAAACACGTTAGATAAAACACTAAGTTTATTTTTTCGATAAAAGGTACAGTTACATCCCATTTAGATTATTATGTAATTTGAGTAAGTTATTGATCTTGATGGAGTCATATTTGTTTGATCGCTTCTTGATTGCACTGTGATTAATCGTCAGTTCGCCAAATCGTAAATGCAGGTAAGTTTTATATATATACATACATCTCGCCTAAAAGATGGAACTACGAGTAACTCGTGAACATTTTCGTACGATGATTTATTACGATTTTCGGCGTGTTTTATCGAGACTGGAGGTCATTGATCAACTTCCTTCGACTTTTGACATTGTGAAACGTTGGCACAACGAGTTCCACCGTGGCCTTCGATATTCGCAGAATGAATTTCGAGAAGGCCAACCAAAAACAATTGATGCATTGCGAGATAGAGGCATTAGTGGGACCAGAATATTTTCAATATTGTATACACATTTGGTCTTCAAGACGATTTATTCTCGTTTGATACGGCATCATTTGATAATTGTCCAAAAAATACTCAAACTCGTATCGATTGGTGTACAGAAATGCTGAAGGAAGTCAGTGACAGTGGTTCAAATCACCCCTATGACAGGTGACGAATCGCGTATCTATGTCTATGAGCCGGGAACAGAACAGCAATCGACAGTATTGGTGTTTCAAGATGAGTTTAATCCAATAAAAGTGGTTCGCTAAAAAAGCACCTCTCAAAAATTTCTCGCCTCTCGGATCACCCGGAAGAGGTGATAGGTAAGTTGACGTTGCGACATGACCCGGTTAACTTACCTACTCTAAATCTGGTAGGAAGACACGTGGCCGCCGTTTCAGCGCTTAGACTTAACAGTATGGCGCTATGGAAGACCCAGCGGTTCGGTCACGCTTCTGTACTACGTACTTTGAGTAGTTATAATCAAGAAATCGACAGGCTCTTCAATACTAAAATTCCATCAAGAAGAGAGTGCCAAACTAAAAGACTATGAAGAAGAGAGGAAATACATTTTTACATGGATGGATCCAAGCTAGGAAATTAAGTAAGCTATGGATTTTTTTCAAAAGAATTAGAACTGGAATTATCTGGCAGACTTCCGGACTACTATAGCGTCTACCAGGCCGAAGTCTTAGCCATAATGGAGGTAACCGTAGTCCTCAATACACACGCCGTAACAAGAACTACGTACATCCAGGAGGCCATCAAATCAAAAGAGGTTGTTATACCACTAGCGGCTGCCGTTGTCGAATGGTTGGTGCGTAACTATCATTCGGAATCCAGAGAGAAGGTAGGTTCGAAACTTGGTGAAACACCAAAATTAAGAAACAGTTTTTTCTAATAGCGGTCGGCCCTCGGCAGGCAATGGCAAATCTTCGAGCGTATTTCTGCTATTAAAAAGCTCCTCATAAAAAAGTATCTGTCGTTCGGAGGCGGCTTGAAACTGTAGGTCCCTCCATTTGTGGAACAACATCAAGACGCACACCACAAATAGGAGGAGGAGCTCAGCCAAATACCCAAAACGGGTGTACGCGCCAATTATATATGGGAAACAGCCCATCCATGCATTCAACCTGTCTTGGAATCTGGTACACAAATGGGTCGGAGATTGTCGATGAAAGAACTAGTGCGGGCTTCTGGAGGAACTTAAAAATATCCATACCTATGAGCGCATCGAAGAGGTATTACCTCGAAATACATCAATAGTTTATCACTGACAGCCAGACAACCATATGTGCAATGCAGTCTCACATAATAACATTTAATCTCATTGAGGAATGCTTTGCTGGGAGTAAAGAACACCGCCTTGCTGGTCTGCATACCAGGACATGAAGATCATGACGGCTACGTCAAGTGGACTGGCTGTCGGCAATCAGCGTTATAATCCTTTAGTGGAATGGAACAGGGCGTCGAGGTGGCCAAATTTAGCCTAAGCGTCCAATTATAGACTCGCGGCCAAGTGCAGTGGCCCGACTAATGATATTATTGTGCAGCACAAACTGCACCTGACAAGTAGGCAAGTGGATTAAGTGTGGCTTATTTAATTAACAATTTTCAATTAGCAAATAATAATGATGTGGAACGTAAGTACAATTAAGGTAATTTTCTGCCTGAGGCGGATATTATTTACAATCTGTTTATGTATTTGTGTGTCTGCCACATAAGCATCTAACAGCACAATGAACGCCTTATCGTTGGTCGGTTATTTTGTTTTCAGCTGTGCATATGCAAAATATCTATTCGATGTTTGCGCCTAAATATATGCTTTGATTTCATGTACCTCCGAAAGCTTTTTAGAGAATTTGATTGTAATTGTTATTGGAGCTTTGTGAGTGTTCTGTATTAGCAGAGACTAGCATTAACATTCTTTGGTATTAGGGTCGTACTTTCGTTGGCATACTTAGCTGATTTGAATATCTTAGAGCCGAAATGAGTGCGCTTGAAATCAACTTCATGGCATATCCTATTTAATTTTATTGTAATGTACAGCTCACAGTAAACGAAGAAGTCGAGATTCTCGAAACCTTTTGATATTTGTATCCTTTCACATCTCCTCCTTCTCCTAATTTTATTTACTAGTAGACTGAAATGTATGCGTGTAAAAA
>JAYXIM010047504.1:0-25416 GCA_037575425.1 Anastrepha fraterculus
GTCTGTTGTGTGGGTTTTTCTAATTATAAATATTAACTTTTTCTGCCACAGAAGTTTGCAAAAAATTAAATAGAAGCGTGTGTTCGTGATTTTAAAATAAATGCTTTCTCTTAAGCTGATAAAGTTACGCGTTGGTTAGGAAAATCGAAGCACTAGTTATACAACTTTTAGCATTTCGTTTGTTTTTCTGACTGATCACAAAAAGGCTGAATCGATATCAAGCGCGCCAAAGACCTTCAAATATGAGATGTGACAGTATTATAAAACTATTTGGTTATGAAATGTACTAAAATTAACCTTGAATTATGCGGTCTTGACAAAGTTATGTGCAGTTGAAGAGAAAGTGGAACACATTTTAGTACAAAATCGTTGGAAACAAAGGGATTCTAATTGTCAACTTGACGTTTTTGTTCCAATCTCAATGAATATAAGCAAAGGGGTTTCTAAAACAAGAAAACCCATTAGGATCAGACATTTCATCCTTAACATTTTAAAGATTTTTCCGGTTGATACATAATTTTCCATGTCACACTTTTATAATAAGAAAATTAAGAGTATATTCGTGTAGTTTGAGATCGTTTAACTATTGGTTTAGGCTCTACCTGGCTTATAATCTTAGGAATTTTTTTATTGTAATGCACGTAGCAAAAATGGGCTTCAAAGGCAAAGTTTACAATTTAATTCTGATTGTGAAAATTTTGAAATACTAATAACATTTAAAGTATTTGACTTTTGAGGTATAACAAGGTAAGTCAGGTAATAGAATGATGATTTGTTATTAAAATATTTCATTAAATGAAGTAAGCTAAAATAAAAAAATTAAATAAAATAGAAATAAAGTGAAATGAAATTCAATAGAATAATATGAAAATTTCTTTTTTAACTTAACTTTCTTTTAAAATTAAATTAAATTAAATTAAATTAAATTAAATTAAATTAAATTAAATTAAATTAAATTAAATTAAATTAAATTAAATTAAATTAAATTAAATTAAATTAAATCAAATCAAATTAAATTAAATTAAATTAAATTAAATTAAATTAAATTAAATTAAATTAAATTAAATTAAATTAAATTAAATTAAATTAAATTAAATTAAATTAAATTAAATTAAATTAAATTAAATTAAATTAAATTAAATTAAATTAAATTAAATTAAATTAAATTAAATTAAATTAAATTAAATTAAATTAAATTAAATTAAATTAAATTAAATTAAATTAAATTAAATTAAATTAAATTAAATTAAATTAAATTAAATTAAATTAAATTAAATTAAATTAAATTAAATTAAATTAAATTAAATTAAATTAAATTAAATTAAATTAAATTAAATTAAATTAAATTAAATTAAATTAAATTAAATTAAATTAAATTAAATTAAATTAAATTAAATTAAATTAAATTAAATTAAATTAAATTAAATTAAATTAAATTAAATAAAATTAAATTAAATTAAATTAAATTAAATTAAATTAAATTAAATTAAATTAAATTAAATTAAATTAAATTAAATTAAATTAAATTAAATTAAATTAAATTAAATTAAATTAAATTAAATTAAATTAAATTAAATTAAATTAAATTAAATTAAATTAAATTAAATTAAATTAAATTAAATTAAATTAAATTAAATTAAATTAAATTAAATTAAATTAAATTAAATTAAATTAAATTAAATTAAATTAAATTAAATTAAATTAAATTAAATTAAATTAAATTAAATTAAATTAAATTAAATTAAATTAAATTAAATTAAATTAAATTAAATTAAATTAAATTAAATTAAATTAAATTAAATTAAATTAAATTAAATTAAATTAAATTAAATTAAATTAAGTAAAGTGAAAAAAAACAAAACTAAATAAACTAAAATAAAATAATTACAAAAGAATATAATAAAGAAATTATAAAAATCAAAAACAAAAAAAGCGACAAATGGATAAATAAAATTGTAAAAATTTAAAAATTCAACACAGTGAAGCGAAATAATTTAATATAAAATAAATGTATTTAATTAAAAAAGTAAGGGGAAAAATAGAAAAAAAATAAAACACAATAAAATACAAAAAATAAAATAATATAAAATAAAACGTAATTAATCAAGGGAAAAATAAAGAAAAAAATAAACATAATAAAATACAACAAAAAAATTTTAATTAAATGAAGTGGAATAAGAAAAATTAAAAAAGAAGTGAAACTTTCAAGGCAGACAAAGAAAGAGCGAAAGACCCGAGAGAGAATAAGAGAGAGAGCGAGAGAAAGAATATATACCTAAATAAATTCATAACACATGCAGAGAATACAAATAGACAAAATTTACAAATAAATTCCCCTTCATCGCTCCACATATTGACAACTCGTACTATTACGATAGATAATTGCATTGTGTGCGGACAAGCCACTGACGATACGGCCCGTGTGCAGAGGGCCTAACTGTAACGCAGTCCTAAACATTCTTCAAATTGAATCTGCCTTTTGAATACCTAGCAGCGTTCAACGTCAAAATTTGGTTCGGCATAAGTGCCTTACTTTTACCTGATAGAAACAATTCGGAAAACCCACGTAAGGGATTAACATTGCGAAAAATCTTAAATAAGTCGATATTTAAACAGATCGTTGTGACTGATGTTCATAATAAATAATAAAAAATATAAACTGTAAAATATCAGACGGTCAACAACAAATGATCAACCGAAACTAGATGTATTTATGATGGCAAATTTCTATAAAATATATAAATATATATTTTTTCTCTCTCGCGGAACGAAAATGCCCAAAACGTTGCATGGCCTTGAAATTTTACTCTCCATTCTCACGCGTCGATGGACGCGTCTAAGAAGTTTCACTTCAAAAAAGTAAAACATAATAAAATGCAATAACAACAAACAAATTAAATTAAATTAAGGGAAAAATACACAATAGCAATAAAATAGAGTACAATGAAATAAATAAATAAAAGACTACACATGAAAAAAAAATTAATAAATAAACAAAATTCCACACGTAGGAAATTGACCACTTGAAGATAGGAATACAAAATTATTTCCGTAACTTTCTTCCCATAAAAATAAATTGAAGCGTTGAATGTCTAGAAGAAAAATTAGCTACCTAACAGAAAGAATTGTTAGTTGTATGCAAGATTTACTAAAAAAAAGCAAAATATGTCATTGTAATCGGCACTATTCTATTTGCTGAATCAATTCTAGTTTAGTTTAATTTAGTAGCTCATTATTAGGATACTCAATTATACACTTTTCTATACACTTTTCTCATGACTATTTGGAGCCATCAAACGAATGTCGAGTTTTATTCGAAACTCGAACAAGTGCAATTTTGAAACAATCAACTCAAAAACCGGTTTTATACGGGCAGTATAACAGGCTTTAAACCGGCTTACAAAAGCAGTGCCGCTCACCCTAATTATGGCAAATTTGCCAATGCTTGCCCGTAAAAGTGGCAGGTGAATCAGGGTTGTTACGCACGCGCGTGTGAGACAGTTAATTTCAATTGCTTTGTTTGCCGCAATTTTTTCACATTTTTACTCGTCACTTTTTACGGTAAGTCATTAAAAATTATTAACATTATTATTTAGTCAAAACATTGCATAACAATTACTAGATTTAAGCACAACAATGCAAGAGGGAATAGTGGAGAAAGCAGAGAGGAGAAAGAGGGAGAGAGAGAGAGCGAAATTTGAAATTAGTGGCGCAAAACATGCGAAGGTGTTGGTGAAAAAGTAGTAGTTAATAAAAATTGAAGTAAAATTTGTAAATAAAAAGTTGGCAGCGAAGCAAATGGGCTAATAAATAAGTGCTTACATATGCGCTTATGCGCAATTAATTCAAAAATAAAATCAAAAGTGAACATATTAAAAAAGAGATGCATACACATGTGTGTGTGTGCGAGGGTATATCGCTTACTAATAATAACAAAATTATACGTAAATATTATAGGCAATAAATATTACAGCTAGAAAAAGCTTGAAAACCTGCACTTAAATAAATTTATTATACAAATGTTCGTCTGTGTATATGTATGTATGTATGTTTGTATGTACTTGAGGATATAAAAGAAATTGAGCGACTCTGTTTATTATGACGACTCACGAAATCATTACACACTTACGTACGTACGTACGCATTGGTGTACGCAATTGCATTCAGTGCCGTCGCACTGGCTGACTTGGAATTTCGCTGAATAAAAAGGCAGCAGCGTGACAAGTGTACGAAGAGGAAATGGTACAAGCGGCTGGCTCATTTCGAATCAAATAAAAAACAAATACACGATTGTTTGTCATATTTGAAAATGTTATATAGGTGTGCACTAATTAAATTACGCACAAACATGGCAACTGTGTTTAGGCGCGTTGACCGACTCGAATGGCATTCACTTCATATGGCTGTGAGTGTTTTTAGAGTTTTTCTAGCCGCTTCTATAGAAAGTAATGTCAATGATTTCCAATTGCTTTGCTCTTAATTAAATTCGTTTGACTTTTTTTTCTCAAATTTAGAGACAGTAATGAGTTGGCTTTTAGTTGATATGTATTTCGATTTCAGCTACTTGTTTTAACATTTCTTTGCATCCAAATGTTGGGGGGTCTAATTAGTTTTAGACAGATTTGAAAGTTTTCGATGATTATGAAATTTCGCTACTTTAAAAGTTTACAGATACATATATAAATACATATATACAGAGATGGTCAACGTTGAGTTTGAGCTCAGGGAAAAATACTATAGAAAAAACAAAACAAACAAACAAAAAATTTATTTAAAATAGGAACGAGGGAAAGAATGAAATAATATGATAAATACGAAAGAGAGGAAGATCCAGAAATAGAGAAAAGAAAAATTATAAGAAGAATAAATGAAGAAAAGCTAGAGAAGAGACGTCAAAATAAGCAAATAGGGAAAAAGAGAAAACAAGTCAAAAGAGGAAAAGCGATAAAAGAGAGACGAAACCACTTCTGAATACAAAGGTTTTTTTTTGGCCATCACAGAGGCATGCTCAAGTGTCCTCACTGAATTCTCGAAGCCTAACGGAGAGAAAAGAAAGTTGTAAAGTACAGCAAGTTTTGAAAAGAAAGTAGGAACGAAGAATAAATGAAAAAGGATTAGAAAGAAAATTTTAAATAATAAGAACAAGACCTTGAGAAAAAACAAAGAAAAAAATAATATTGGAACATCTAAGGAAAAATTGAAAGAAAATAACCAAGAAGAAGAAGAAGAAGAAGAAGAAGAAGAAGAAGAAGAAGAAGAAGAAGATCAAGTTGAAGATCAAGATAAAGGAGATCAAAACAAGCAGAAGAATAAAGGAAATATCAAAAAGGAAGGCAAGACGATTGTTAAAAATGTCTATAGAAAAACAAGGATCGGAAGAATAAATGATAACAAACTAGAAAAGGGAAGTTTAAATTAGGAATGCAAACTAGAAAATGATGAAGAACAAAAATGATATTAAAAAGAAGATAAAATAAATAAATAAAATAATAAAAAGAAAGAGAAACAGAAAAATTATAACAAGAAAAGTTATGTGCAGAAGAAGAAAATGAGTCAACAGAATAAATAGGAAGAAAACTTAAAAGTTAAAGATAAGGAAAAGGGTAACAATAAATAGAAATACTGACGGCTAAGTTTAAAAAAAAGGTAAAAAAAATAGAAAAAATGAGGAAAAGCGAAGAAGAAAAAAGACTTAATACTGGAGAGTGAAAAACGGGTACATAAAAGAGAAGATATTGAAGAAGAAGAGTAAAAAATTTGGAAGAAAAGAAGGAAATAAAAGGAAGAGGAAAAAAAAGGGAAAAACAGTAATAAAAGCAAAGACTGAGAGAAAAATGCTGAAGAAGGAAATAAAAAGGACAGGAATGAAAAAAGTCGAGGCCATTCAAGAAGAAGAGTAAAAAAATTGGAAGAGGAAGAAGGAAATAAAAAGAATAGGGAAAATGTAGTAATAAAAACAAGAACTGAGAAAAAATGGAGAAGAAGGAAATAAAAAAGAGAGGAGTGAAAAAAGTGGAAGCCAATGAAGAAGAAAAGTAAAAAATTGGGAAGAAGAAGAAAGAAATAAAAGGTAGGAATGAAAAAAGGAGTAATAAAAACAAAGACTGAGAAAAAATGGGGAAGAAGGAAATAAAAAAGACAGGAATAAAAAAAGTGGAAGCCAATGAAGAAGAAGAGTAAAAAAATTTGGAAGATGAAGGAAATAAAAAGAAGAGGAATGAAAAAAAAAATAGTAATAAAAACAAAGACTGAGAAAAAATAGAGAAGAAGGAAATAAAAAGGAAAAATGAAAAAAGTGGAAGCCGTTCAAGAAGAAGAGTAAAAAATTTGGAAGAAGAAGAAGGAAATAAAAAGAATAGGAATGAAAAAAAATAGTAATAAAAACAAAGACTGAGAAAAAAATGGAAAGGAAGGATATAAAAAGAAGAGGAATGAAAAAAGTGAAAGCCGTTCAAGAAGAAGAATAAAAAAGTTGGAAGAAGAAGAAGGAAATAAAAGGAAGAGGAATGAAAAAAATAGTAATAAAAAAAAAGACTGAGAAAAAATGGAGAAGAAGGAAATAAAAAAGAGAGGAATGAAAAAAGTGGAAGCCATTCAAGAAGAAGAGTAACAAAAATGGAAGAAGAAGAAGGAAATAAAAAGAAGAGGAATGAAAAAAGTGGAAGATATTGAAGAAGAAGTTTAAACAAATTAGAAGAAGAAGAAGGAAATAAAAAGAAATTGAATGAAAAAAGGAGTAATTCCAACAAAGACTGAGAAAAAATGGAAAAGAAGGAAATAAATTAGAGAGGAGTGAAAAAAGTGGAAGTCAAAGAATAAGAAGAGTAAAAAATTTGGAAGAAGAAGAAGGAAATAAAAAAGAGAGCAATGAAAAAAGTGGAGAAAGAAGAAAGAAATAAAAAGAAGAGGAATGAAAAAAACAGTAATAAAAACAAAGACTGAGAAAAAAATGGAGAAGAAGGAAATAAAAAAGAGAGGAGTGAAAAAATTGGAAGCCAACAAAAAAAGAGGAATGAAAAAAGTGGAAGCCAATAAAGAAGAAAAGTATAAAATTTGGAAGAAGAAGAAGGAAGTAAAAAAACAGGAATGAAAAAAGTAGAAATAAAAACAAAGACTGCGAAAAAACTGGAAAGGAAGGAGATAAAAAAGAGAAGAGGGAAAAAGTGGAAGCCAATGAAGAAGAAAAGTAAAAAATTTGTAAGAAGAAGGAAATAAAAAATAGAGGAATGAAAAAAGTGGAGAAAGAAGAAAAAATAAAAAGAAGAGGAATGAAAAAATAGTAATAAAAACAAAGACTGAGAAAAAAGTGGAGAAGATGGAAATAAAAAAGAGAGGAGTGAAAAAAGTGGAAGCCAATAAAGGAGAAAAGTAAAAAAACTTGGAAGAAGGAGAAGGAAATAAAAAGAAGAAGAGTTGAAAAAGTAGTAATGAAAACAAGGACTGAGAAAAAATGGAGAAAAAAAAATAACTAGAAATGTTGACTACCCAATGGCAAAGGAAATAACGAGAAAAATTAAAGATAAGTTATATGCAAGTGGCACATAATATAGAAAAAATGAGAAGGATGAAAACGAGAAGAAAAAACGAAATTATTTGTAATAGAGTAGAAGAAAAACTAACAAAAGAAAAAGAAAAAGGGACTAAAATTAGAGCAAACAAAAGGGAAATGTGGAATTGGGCGACATAAAAAGAAGAGAAAATGAAATTATTTGTAACAGAGTAGGAGAAAAATTATCAAAAGAAAAAGAAATAAAGAAAGGGACAAAAATAAGAGTAAAAAAGAGAAATATAAAATTGGGTGACATAAAAAGAAGAGTAAGCGAAATTATTTGTAATTAAGTAGAAGAAAAACCACCAAAAGAAAAAGAAAAAAAAAAGAAAAAGGGACTAAAATTAGAGCAAACAAAAGGGAAATGTGGAATTGGTCGACATAAAAAGAAGAGAAAATTTAATTATTTGTAACAGAGTAGAAGAAAAATTATTAAACGAAAAAGAAATAAAGAAAGGACAAAAATAAGAGTAAAAAAGATAAATATAAAATTGGGTGACAAAAAGAAGAGTAAGCAAAATTATTTGTAATTAAGTAGAAGAAAAACCACCAAAAGAAAACGAAAAACAAATAGAGAAAGGGACTAAAATAAGAGTAAGAAAAGGGAAATGTGGAATTGGGTGACATAAAAGAAGAGAAAACGAAATTATTTGTAATTAAGTAGAAAAAAAATTATCAAAGGAAGGGCGGCAAAGAGATTGAAAAATTAATTAAAAGTATGAAAAAAACATGAAATCAAGTTTGTAGAAGGAGGTTCCCCTTTATATGCGATGTAAGATTTATAAAAGTAACTAAAATGTAAAAAATAAAAAAATATAAAAACTCGGTACAGCGCAAGAAAGCTGAGTTTAAAAAGGTGACACATTGGTTAAGCTATGCTTCCAATGTAACATTCTCCTTTTTCTCCTCTATTCAACAATAATACGAAATATGAACTAAAGTGAAGTATATTTTCACTTTGGCTTTCCAACGCAATGAAAGGCTCCTCTTTTCACTGCCATACTCAGCATGCAGGCATAACAAATATCTTCTAAATTGTGACCTAATTGTCATTGGAGCGAAAACATTCCACTCTTTGATCAGAATGGCTTGAATGCGGCTCATTAAGGCGTGAGAAAAAGTCAATTGGTAATAGTTTTCATATAATTCCTGAATTAATAGCCGCCCACTGCTCACATTATAAATTTGGGCAAATTCACTAATTAATAATGCAAAAAAGGTTTTTTTTATTGCCACCAATAAATCAGCCAGCCACCCAGTTAAATACTTTTTCCTGAATACTCTGTAGAACATAGAACAGATGTTAGTTTTTGTAAAATTTCTAATTATGTATGTAAGTAATGGTTCTGACGGTGAAGGAGAAGAATTTTAATTTTTTTGCGTTCCCACAACAGACCACGGGATGCCCACAGTAGGGATACACTAGAATGTATGCCTGTGCGCTTATGAGTTGTTGTATGAAGGTAGATCACAAGCGGCATTGATATGTTTGCTATTAGGTGGGAATGCTATTATACAGGGTGGTCGAAAGTTAAGTTTCTCTTAATATCATAAATTTGCTGAATGAATTTAATTTCTGTAAGGGTAAAGGAAAATATGGCAAAATCATTTGTAAATAATTAGCCTCCTGGTAATATATCTCCATAAATTAAATTTGTTAACTTTAGTATTGTCAGATCCATGATTAGCACGCAAATTTTCAACTCTCGCAGTGGAATTATAATTTCCAATTTGCATGTGCGATTAAAATATTTTTTAACGGGTGCTTTAATCCGATTTAATTCAATCATAAACATTATTACAAGGCTACTTTTTACAGGATTTTTTTACAGATTTGGTAAATATTTATTATTATTTTATTTAATGCTTTAAGTCAGCAATTTCTCTGTTTTTGTGAGAATAAGGATGATAAGACCTTGTAATTAAAATTTTCTACTGGCATTTTAATTCTAACAAAAATATAATTGTAAAATTGTAGCTTAGAACTAAGTGGCAACCCTATTAAAAGATAGTGCTGGGTTTTTGTGACCTTAAAACTTATTGTTTTATTTTCATATCATAATTTAATTATCTTATCTTTTAATTTAAATATTTTGTTAATACTTTATTTAATTTGTTAGTTATATGGAAACCCTGTTCAAAAATATGCCAAGCTGAAAACTTTCTCAAACATGTTGTGCAATACTTTTCGTTTGATACCAATATTGGAATAATTTAATTAACAGATAGATGGCAGCCCTACTTAAAAATATTGTTGAATTTCTGTGATTTTCATACCCATATTCTAATATATTGATTAACTCATATATTTCATTCAATTTAATAATTTAGATAGATGGCAACCCTATTCAAAAAATATTACTTAAATTCTGTGATTTTCATACCATATTTTAATATTTTGATTAACTCATATATTTCATTCAACTTAATAACTTAGCTAGATGGCAACCCTATTCCAAAATATGCTAAGGTGAAAATTGTATCAAAAGGGTTTTGAAATATTTTTTGTTTGATACTAATATTGGAATAATTTAATTAACCAACATATTTCATAGATTTTAATTAGTGAGATATATGGCAACCCTACTGGAAAAAAATGCTAAGTTTCTGTGATTTAAATATCCACATTTTAATTAACTCACATATTTCATTCAATTTAATAATATAGTTAGATGGCAACCCTATTCCAAAATATGTATGCTAAGGTGAAAATTTTCTCAAAAATGTTCTGAAATATTTACTGTTTGATAATAGTATTGCAATAATTTAATTAACTTACATGTTTCATTAAGTCCAAATACACAGATAGATGGCAACCTGGTTAAAAATTTTACTGAATTTCTGTGATTTTAATATCCATGCCCTAATACTTTAAAAAATGTACGTATTTCATTAAATTTAATTATTTTGCTAAATGGCAACCCTATTCAAAAATATATCGCTATTAAAGCCTCTTCAATCACGTCTTATTTAATACTAATATTACACCATACTTTTTCTACTCTTTTCTACTCTTTAGGAAAGTGCACATTTTAGTTCCTTCGGAATCACACTTTGGGCTACATCTCTGGAACTGGTTGAGATATCAGAACAAAGTAAGAATAAAGTTAGAGCTGTGTTCCCTAAATAAATATATAAAAAGTAAGTGTTCATTAAATTTAAGCAGCCAATTCGGTGCACTCAAAGGAGAATGCATCTACTCTGGCCCAGAGTAATCTAGGAACATCTGCCAGCAATTTCATTAATTAAAAATGTCTCTAGCCTGATGGAGATTTTTTAAAGTATTTTGGTTTAAAAGAAAGGTCCAATTTACTCAATAATTAAACCGCTTCTTGGATTGACCAATTTACTCAATAATTAATGAAAAATATTCTGTCATCTGTTTCGTTAACGCTTCTTGACTTGCCGGGCAGCTCGAGCGGCATGTTGAAATTTTGTTGAAAAAAAAATTATATTTCCTGAAAAGATAAAGTTTAGAGTGGATTTTGGGAGTGCAGTTAAATTTGGCGCTTTCCATCCGTCAACGGCTATTAGGTTAGGTTATACTGGCTGGCCGAGGCCCCACAGAGACTATTTTGGTCCATAGCGATACCAGATTAGAGCCCTATTTAGCGAAAATATACATGAGTTAAGATGCGCGTACCGTTCGCGATTTTTAGGAGTCGCTCGAGTTCCAATTCAGGAATAGATTCTAGCCTTTCAAAGCTGAGAGCACCCAGGTAGCATAGTCTAGTTTTCGAGAGAGTCGGACAGTAGCATAGAAGATGCTCCAGGGTTTCTTTTGTACCCGACTCATAACATTTTCTTCAAACGTCGTTAAGGATTAAATTGCAGCATGTGCTGCAACCTGGTCCTGTTAGTATACCAACTAAAGTTCCTTCTATCGAATGATATAACCGATTTAGTATATTTGCCATCATATGCGCCAGCTTGAAACACAGTCCAATAGTTAGGGAGTTTGAATGCCTTATTGATGCTTAATTCCGCACAATATATGCCAGCGCCAAGCCCCACTTCCTTTTTTAATCCATCAGTGAATAGGTACATTGACGTTGTTACTCCTCGAAACCAAGCCTTTGTGCCATCTACCGTCTTCAATAACGGTCTTTAGTGGTTTTCCAAAACTCATAACTGGAACCATATAGTCTGAATTGACTGTGGCATTCCCAGTAATAGAGCTATGAGCGAAGGTTCTAGAGGTAAGCTGTTCGATTGTTTGTAGCTTCACAGCTGAGCTTGCAGCCTGATTTTCTGCATAGAGATCAATTGGTGTTAGGTTGTAAATAGCCTCGAGAGCTGCCATTCGAGTTGATTTCATAGCTCCTGTTATGCAAAGCCCGGAGAGTCGTTGAACTTTATGGCTATAACTGCACTTTTTTTTCTTGGGCAAAGTTAAAAGTATTGTCATGGACTATATTTGGTTTCAACAGAATGATGGGCAGAGCGCAACAGTCCGCCAACTATGCTATCTCGTGTTTCCTAGGCATTGTAGTTATGTTCTTATCAATTAGGCGATACTAATTTGTTGCGTTGGGAATTTACCCCGTTAGTCTTTCTTAGTGGTATGCGACGCTCAACTTTAAGGCGAATACTATTCGAGCCCTTCGTGGGTAGAGCCAGTAACCATAGTAGCCACGCCCCCTATTCCATGAATGCTTGTTCTTAAGACAGAATATAGATTTTGGTCACATATATTTAGATCACCCTTTATACGTAGGTATGTATGTGTATTAAATGATTGGCACAATAAAGTGATATGGGTAACAGTTTACTAATTTACACACATGCATACATACATATTTCTATACATTCACACATTAAGCGAATAAAAATATGTGGCCGTAAAATATAAAGCAATGCAAAATGGCCAAAGAAATGCAAATTAGAAAGCAAAAATAAAATACAAAACTATTCAAAAATTAAAACGTTTGCATGCCTGAATCTTTGATTCTATTTGTTTTTGTGCGTGGGGCCAAAGACCTCAAATAATAGACAAGACAAAGTGTGACGGCTTTTCGGCATTTTTTTCTGAAGAATTCGTTTGTTTTTTTTTTCAAATATTTTTTCCATGTAGCGCTTTCATTTGTGCTTGTGCGTGCTCTAATGTTTTACGGTCTTCTGCAAGATAGCGCAGCGTTGAGCGCATGCGTTTGATTTCCCTCCCCTGTCGCGCGGTTTGGCGTTTCGCAGCAGGTAGATATGAATGTCGATTGAGCTGGGAATTCACACAATGTTGGCTTGATATGATACCTAGTTAGTGTTGTTGTTGCTATTTGCCGAAGAAATCACGGTGCGTACATCATTCATGTCACTCGCTAATAGCTGCTGTCGGCCTGTCGGCGTGCCGGCTCTGGCGGCTTAGCCTGATTTTTGATAATGATTTCATTGCGAGAAAATAAAAATGTCAAATAAAAATTGCCACTAAACGCTGGCGAATAGCGTTTTTGTTTAGACGTGACTTACGCCAAATTTTCGCTTCATTTGCTGTCACTTTTAAGTGCGTGTGAGTCAGCGGGCGAGCCGAAAAGTCAAGCCTTGAAAGCGACACAGTTAATTGGCAATTACATATTTTTTAGATGTTTCTAGACGGAGGCTGGCAAAATAAAAAAATAAAAAAAATTATGTAGTTATGCTAGAATTTGCATAAATAATGGCATAATTTTTTGTTTTTAGTTTTTGGCGAAATATGAATCATTTTCACGTATAAAGGTGATCGGGCTAAAAAAAAAAAAATTCTTTTGCCTTACATTGACTCGCCCTTCAAATCGTAGTACTATGTGGCAGAAGTGACGGAGTTATAGGCACTGTTTCCTAATTCTAACAGTACTGGATACTCTGGGTACTCCACGCGATTAAATTTCCAAAGTAGCTGTGTTTACTGGCCTTTGGACGACCGGCACACACGCAGAAAAGCTGGGTTTACATTTAATTCCCATTGCTGAAGCTGTGGGGACTTTTCCGCGAAGGAGACTGTTTAGCACTTTCTCTGTGAATATCTGGGTTTCGCAGCTATGCGATTAAGATCACTGGGTGCTGTTTTCTTTGACAGCCTGGTGCAGTGCTCCAACCTAAATCTCATCAATCTTCTGCGTTACATCAATAGCTCTGGCTGGCATATTTCATTATGGCCAGTTGGAGGTCTCCTAATGGTGTCAAAACGGCGTTTTAGTGCTACGTGGGCAGTAATTGGACTGGTACTTCAATCAGTTCATCTAAATAGCAATGCCATGACGCCTATTTTTATGTTAGAGCATATAAAGCGTAACTTAAATGCGAGGGCCTGGCACCGCCTATAGGTGTGAATTTGTTTGTCTTTTTTTAACTAAAAAATCAAGAGTAAACGTCCACTCCCTGATTTGGGAACTATTGCGAGGCGCTCTAGAATAGGTTTATGGCATGAAACCTTGCTTCAAAGCCTTCAAGTCTTGCTTTTTCTGCTAAACAAGAGTAGTAAGTTCTAGAAAGCGCACCAATATTGTCATTACCGCCCGGCTACTTTAAGATATACAGCTGTGTTCCCAATAATGGGAGTGCGACATATTGCAAAGTTTTGACTTTCTTTTATTTAATTATTATTTATTTTTATAAAAGCTTAGTTCAAAGCCATATAAGTCGAAATTTAAAGCTTTATGCAAAATATAAAAAAAAAACAAAAAAAAAATTCCATCAAAATTTCATACTTTGTAAACATTTTTTTTTTTAATTCTGAGTATATAATTTTATAGTCCATTGAATTTTATTGTAAAAAGTGTTATAAAAAAAGATCAAAAACTGTTCATCACTTGGTTTTTGTGAAATTATAGTACAAAACCATATAAATCAAAGTTTTAAACTTTGTACAAATTAGTGAGCTTCATCGCTGAACAAAATTTTCTTCGATGCGTCGCGCGAACCGAACCATTATTTTCGTAATAAATTTGCACGATTTGCAAACGTTGTTCAGGTGTAAGTCTATTCATTATGAAATGGCAAACCAAACTGAGCATAAATCAAGTGACAGCTGTCAAAAAGACCATCTACGAAAAAAGTAGCGCCAACTTGAAAACCTAACCTCTAAAAAAAACACCCTTTATTAAATTAAAAAAAAATTCTACTTTTCATCAAAATTCCATACTTTTTATACTGAATTAAAAAAAAAAAAATTTTTAATGCAGTTTTGTAGTCTATTGAATTTTATTGTATTGTAGTAAAGTGTAATACAAAAAAAAAATTAAAAAATTTTCATCAAAGTTTCCTACATTTAAAAAAAAAATTTTTCTGATCATGCAGTTTTGTAATCTATTGAATTTTATTGTAATAAAGTGTTAAACAAAAAAAAAATTACATAATTTTCATCAAAATTTCATGCTTTTTAAACTGAATTAAAAAAACAAAAATTTTTTAAATTCTGAGTATGCAGTTTTGTAGTCTATTCAATTTTATTGTAATAAAATGTAATACAAAAAAAAAATGAAACAATTTTCATCAAAATTTCATGCATTTAAAAAAAAAAAATTTTCTGAGTATAAAGTTTTGTAGTTTATTGAAGTTTATTGTAATAAAGTGCAATACAAAAAAAAAAATTAAAAAATTTTCATCAACATTTCATACTTTTTAAACTGAATTTTTTTAAAATTCTGAGTATGCAATTTTCTAGTCTATTGAATTCTATTGTAATAAAGTGCCAGTTTGAAGTGGCTAATTCGTGTTGAGTTTTTTGATATGGAGGAAATGCACAAGACCGCCAGCAAAAAAATTTTGAAAAATCAACGCGATTTTTGAGCCACTTTAGGCTGTTACTTTATTGAACTAAATTTAACGGATTATGAAACTACCTCCCCAGAAGTTTTCTAAAAACGCTAACTATAAAGTTGGACATTTTTTTGGGAATTTTGTTGAAACTTTAAGAATTTTATACAAAGTTTGAATTTTAAGACACATATATATACATATATATGCTTTAATTAAATACAAAAATATAAAAAAATTAAATAGAAAATAAAACAAAAAAATAAATATGTGGTCCCAACTTGCCAATATGTGGTGCTGCCATTATTAAGAACTTAGCTGTATGTGCAAGTTTGCAAAAAATAATCATCTAATTTTGCATGTGAAGAACGTTTTTTACTAAATAAATAAAAAAAAAATATTTTTTTGAGTGATGGAAATCTTTATTTTGGCCTTTACGCGCTCCATTACTTGTCTATTTGTATACTGCAGCTGACCAATTCACAAGTCTCAAATAGTGATTGACGTAAGACGCCATTTGCAAAAATTGTAAATTTTCCGACAAATAATTTTGGTTAAAGTTTTATACTGGAAAATATTTGATTCGAACTAAAAAAATTTATTAAACAAGTTGCCCTATAAAATTTGTGTATACAAAATACAGACTGACAACCTAAAGGTGAATTAGCATTGCTACATTAATTTATTTTTGCAATAATCCTCATTATTTTCGTAGTAAAAACTTACACATTTTAATCTCCAGCAAACGTAATTTGTTGGTAAAATACGTTGAAGTAAGGGAGTAGTTGAATAAATTTTTCATATCGATGGTGCATGCCAAGGAAATCAGTAGAAAATACTGCACAAAAAAGAAACTCAGCAGTGATCAGGGAGATTAGGTGCTGCCACAGCCGACAAATAAAAACCATGAATATAGTATCAAAAACACTGTTAGCTTTTAGTTTACAAGTCCCGTCTTTGATGGCCAAAACAGTATAGATATTAAGTAAAAAATGAACGGTATTTTACTCCTAAACTTTACAAGTTAAAAGTCCTTGGTGATGCTATCTCACGTACTTTGTTGTGCATCGGGAGCCAATTTAAAGTCAAAAAATGACATAATGCGGCAAGAAGTCACGCACCGCAAACTGCACCTTCTCTTACTCAATCGAGCGCATTTAATGAGGAAAAATTGATTAAAATTGCAGATGTTGTTCATGCATTACAGTCTGGCCAGGTAGTTTTCTATTACCTATTTTATCTGCATTTGACCTCTCTCTGTAGCCGAGTGTTGCACATAAAAGAAGGCCTGTTATTCTTATGACTTGTTCTCTAAACTTTTTAGCAATAACATGTAGACGCCAAAAATTTGCTCTAGCCCATATATTTAGAATCCGGCTGAACTGATTAAGTGGATCGAGTGCCCACACCAGTTATTATTATTATTAGGCGATTCGCACTGTGACCTGAGTACATATTTCTCTGAACCCAGCTTCCTCAATAAATTTTAGTATTTTTCTTATTTTATTGTATTTTATTTCTTCCTCTGGTAAGAGCAGGCATCAAAAATAATGGAAATATTAATTTGTGTACAAATTTTATTTTTAATTAAGGGGACAGATACGTGTAAAATCTCCATTTTTTTCATAAAATGTTAATATAATCGGTTAAGAATATGTCAAAAAAATTTTAGAACGTAAATTTAAGTATTTCTTTATTATAGATCGTCAACCGTGACAACTTTATTCTTTGCGTTCGAGAGCTGGGAGAGGTATTCAAACTTTAGACCCGTTTTTCTCAAAACTATATTTTTCGAATTGGCGTACACGGTAACTCGAACAGTTATTGACCGATCTCCCTGAAATTTTGCACACATCTTTTTTATGATACTACTTTCTACGTGTTTCAAGTTTTCGAAAATTTTTCGAAAAACTAATTTTTTCGAAGCAAAAATAGTAGGAAAACTCGCCACAAAATTCATATTTTTTGAAGTATTTTATTCCGCGAATTTTTTTTCCATTTATTGTTAATTCATATAGAAATTATGACATTAGTAAAATTTTTGTTTTTTTTTGTATTCAGCTCACTAACGCCAACGCTACAATGCCCGCCGATTGAGAAGCCCCGCTATGACCTTCCTGGCAGAATTGAATGTACATCCGCATTTTAAAATGATCAAAATAAAAAAAAAATGTTTATTATTTTAATGTATAAATAAAAAGTATGCCAATTTTGAAAAAAATGTCTTGACTTCTTCATTTTAAACAATTTTAATGAAAATCAGGGAAAATATGGTGGTTTACAGATATCTGTCTCTTTAATTCAAATGTTTTTTTTTATCTGAATTTTGAATCTAAATTTAAATAAAATTTAAATAATTCTAAAATTTAGATTAAAACCAAAATTACATTAAAAATTAAACCAAAATCTAAATTTAAAATTTAATACTTATTTTTATTTTTATACTAATTTATATATTAATTTAGTTTAATTTTAATTTGGCGGCCGCCGTAGCCGAATGGGTTGATGCGTGACTACCATGCGAAATTCACAGAGATAACGTAGGTTCGAATCTTGGTGAAACACCAAAATTAAGAAAAACATTTTTCTAATAGCGGTCGCCCCTCGGCAGGCAATTGCAAACCTCCGAGTGTATTTCTGCCATGAAAAAGCTCCTCATAAAAATATCTGCCGTTCGGAGTCGGCTTGACACTGTAAGTCCATCCATTTGTGGAACAACATCAAGACGCACGCCACAAATAGGAGGAGGAGCTCGGCCAAACACCTAAAAACGTTTAAATTTGAAATTTTAATTGAAGTTTAATGTTTTTTGATTTTTATGATTTTTATTTTTATTGGAATTGTTTTTAGTTTTTGTACCTTTAATTCTGCTTTGAAACTAATGCTTAGTTTTAGTGCTATTTAATTTCATATTTTATCATATTTTTTTTCTTGTTTTTTATTTTATTTTCAGCTGTAAAAGTTAATTTTAAAAATTTAGATTAAATTAAGATTTTGGGTTTTATTTTTATTTTGAACTTAATGGCGGTTTAAATTAAAATTTTTAATTGGAATTTTGTTTTAATTTAATATTTTTTAATTTGCTTTGAATTTATATTAAAATTAAAATTTTGATTTTAATTCATATTTAATATTTATTTTAGTTTTGATTTTAGTTTTAGTGTAAATAATTATTTTGGTTATAATATTAATTTTATTTTTAGTATTAATTTAAACACTAATTTGAAAAGGTGGGAAAGTTAGTGAAGAGGAGAAATGGTATTATATCTATTACAATAAGTAAATTGTAAATTTTGTATATTTTACTTTTGTTTGCAATAAATATTACTACTACTACTACTACTGCACAAACTTGGTTTAGTTTTAATTTTAAATTTATTTGAATTTTATATTTAATTTGGTTTCGGTTTAATTTTAACTTTGACTATTAATTTTAATTTTAATATTAGTTATAATATTATATTTTAAATTTAAGTTTAATTTAATTTAAAATTAATTTCAATTTTAGTTTTGAATTTATTTTAAATTTTAACTTTAATATTAATTTAAATTTAATTATAATTTTATATTTAATTTTAATTTTAAGTATAATTTTAATTTTATTTTTAAATTTAATTTTCATATTAATTTTAAAGTTATATTGAATTGTAATTTCATATTTAATTTTAATTTTAGTTTTAATTTTAATTAAATTTAATTCTTAATATCACTTTTATATAAATTTCCATAACTGCAGGTTTTTAATTTAATACCAGCACCTTTTTATGTAAAACTTATTTGTCAAAAGTTTTGATTTATAAAACCTGCATTAAATATGTTTTGTTTTCTGCTACCAGATTTTAATTAATTTTGACTCTAACATCATTTCTGATATCTTCATTCCCAAATGGGTACACTCCGTCAAAAGTATATTTTTGTGTATATTTAATTTCAGTATACAGGTTCCCCTAAACTCATCTTCTATAATTTCCTCTATACGCACTCACGCCTACCAAAATACCAGCTAACATTCACGTACATACATACACACATGCGTATCTAGGCAATCCATGTGAAAAAAACTTGTATGCTTGCTACCTCCTGCCTTCTTTTGCATTTCCGTTCGGTTGTCAATTTAATTTACCTTCGCTGGGGCGATTCTTTAATGTCAGATCTGGCCGTTGGCACGTTTTTAAATTTTAATTTGGTATGTTTTTTTTTCTCGATTTCATGTAAGTGGTTGGCATTGACATGTTGAATATTTTATGGTATTTCGGTTATAATAATTTGATGCAGGTAAATTAAAGTCAAAATATTCAGGTGATATACGAAACAGATTGCAGCTGTTTTTTTTTTAAGAAATCGAATTTTTTGAAATTGAATATTTTTGTATTTTTAGTAGTTCATTTCTGCTCACGAGAACAGAGAGTTGTCCTTTGTGAGGTAAGAAGCTGGTGTGTGTGCGTGTTGCTTATGATAATTTGTGACGGTTTTGTGGGTTTTACATGCATTTTGAAATTTATGGAGGGAAATTAAGGAAATTAAGCTAATTTATTTATATATACATATTTTCGTCTACATTGCCAGGAATCTTATCAAGGAATATATTCTACTAACTGCAGCTTCAATTTTCTCGCAAGAATCGGTACCCGCATGCCAGACGCAAACCCACTCAGATCAGGCAATTACGCAATAAATACCAATAAAATAGAAGTATGCATTGCTTAGGATCGTAAAAAATCCAACTAAAAACTTGCCTCTAACTGTGTCATCGCTGGCCATAATTTAAAGTGGGCGTGCACATGCCGATCTTCAATACACTTTGGTGTAAATTCTACTGACAGCAGCTCACACGTTCGCTGCGAATTGGTATCTAATTGAACGGTTGCACAGAATTGAATTATACAAATGCTCAAGTGCTCACCGCGCCGCATGAATATGTGTGTGTGTGCATGTATAGCTGCTGCTCTTGCTCTGTGGTGTGTTAGCAAGCGAAAGACTTAAGCGACGAACCCGGCACTGCTAATGTGCGCTAATGCTGTGTGTACTCAGTCTGCGCACATAGAACCAAACCGAAGCTGCTTCTGCCACAACAGTTGTGAATGTCCGCTAATTTATTGCTAATACTTTATTAATTTTTTTATTTGCCCGCCACCACTTTGCTTTGCTTTTGTAACTTGCAATTGCGATTTGCGGTTTACTCTGTGCAATGAACACACACACACACACTTAAAGTATATATAAAAGTATAAATATTTGCTTTAAGTATCGAAGTAAAAATAGCGCAAAAGTAGACTTTTTGTTCATCGTATAAGAATTTTTAATTAACAAGCGTAAATCAATAAACTTTTGTTTTATTTCGTCCCCCCCATTTTTTTCGCATAAAGTCAAGGTCGTCTTGTTGACCGCTGTGCGCTACTCACTACTCACTTTGGCATAAGTGCGCTTTTAACAGTGCCCTTAACGAGCGAATGAAATAAAAAGTGAAATAAGTAGCGTGTGGGAATAAGAAATATGAAAAACATTTATATACATTTACACGTTTATACATATGTATATACATACATACACACATGTATAGTTACGCTTTTTTCACTTATTTCACATTTAACTTTTTATGGAAGCATAATAACAACAACAGCATTGCATTATAGCTGTAATTAAGCTGTGGTTAGCTTTTACTTATAAGCTAACGTTTCATGCTTCTCTCGCGCCTCTTTCTTCTCCTTCTCCTTCTCCTTCATATAATCAAATGCAAAGCACATCCACATGCGGACTGGGTTTTTAGGTGACACACAATTGACGATTTGATAGGAATTTTTAAATCAATTTCAATGAAGTATTTCGATTGGAAATGAGTAGAACGAAACAGTGAAGATCGTTTTATTTGTACTTTACAGTACATCGACAACATTTTTTATTCAGCTTAGGTCTTAAAGCTGAAATTTCAATTTGGAGAATTCGGAAACAAGGCCGAGAGATTTAATCACTTTGTTTGATTTATTTTAATTTAATAATAAATTGTAATTAATTAAGGGGTTAACCTTTACGAGTTATTCAACAACTAACAAAGGGGGCTCGAGCTCTACATAAATCGATAGCAAAACTTTAAATGCGTTTTTCTCAACTATGTTTTTTTGAACTGGTGATCACTGTAACTTAAAATCCGCTTGGTTGATTTTATTAAATTTATACTGCTTTTGGAAAACATAAAAAACTCGTGCCTGATCGAAGGATTTTTTCTTTTTCAAAAATTTCGATTTTTTTGACAATTATATGTCGGGTTTTTTCTCGAAATATTGAAAATTTTTTCCTGATGCCGCCATATTGTTAATTTGAAAAAAAGCTTCGATCAGGTACACGATTATCTATTAATAAAACTATGTAATTTTTCTTGTCCGATTGATTTTAGATGAATCTCCAAGGGGTTGTAATGATCGCAGCAAGGGACTTCTGGAGAAACGGGCTCCACACAAACACGATAACTTTTACAATTATTAATTTTTTGTTTTCTGAAATTTTGCTAAAGTCAAGTTGAAACATGATGTCTGATGTCATTATGTGATTAATGCCATGTTTTTGTTTTTGTAAAATAAAGGAATTGACTAGCAAAAAAAAATTATTGAAAATCATCATATCTTCGGGCTTCTGACTACCCCTAACACCTTAATAAATTATCAGGCCAGTCCATAAGTTTGTACGTTTTTTAAAGGTGGTTTTAAAATTAATAAAAAAGATGTTTAAAGTATTTAGTATTATTTACAATGTCTTCCCAACGTTTAGGCTAATTTTTAATTCCCTGCTCAAAAAATTGTTTGTCCTTGGAGCCAAAATACGCTTCGATATCCCTTTTTATAGCTTCTTTTGAAGAGTAGTTCTTGTTACTCATATGGGATTGAAGTCCACGGAAAAGGTGATAATCACAAAGTGCAATATCCGGAGAGTTTGGTGGATGCGGCATTAGCTCCCATCCAAACTCGTTCAGCTTGCCTAATGTTTGCCATGCGGTATGAGGTCTTGCGTTGTCGTGGTGAAACAAAACTTTGCGTCTATTCACTAAAGACGGTCGATTTTTTTAAGTGCCTCATTCAGGTCTGATAGCTGATGGGAATAATAATCAGTTATCAGCAGTTATCGTCTGGTTTGGTTCCAGAAGTTCATAATAAACAATACCCATATATCCCACCAAATAGACAGGAGAATCTTTTTGGGGTGAAGGCCATCTCTAGTGGTCGGTTTTGGTGTTTCATATTTATCTAACCATTGGCGTTTGCGAACAGGATTATTGTAAAGGACCCATTTTTCATCACCAGTAATGATACGGTTCAAAAAACTTTCATTTCCATCGTACAAAAGTGAAACTATGGGTAAAATACGCACGAACTTATGGACTGGCCTGATAGTTATAAAATAAATTAAATGAAGTCAGTTGTACTGCTTTTTTTTTGCAGCTGATTTAATTATATTAAAATTTTTACTTCTATTTTATTCTATATAATATTTTTTTTTAATTCATCTTAATATTACTTTAATCTTCTTTTTTATAATTTTTGTTTTATCAAATTGCATTAAATTAAGTTTGCTTTAGTTTATTTAATTTTACTTTAGTTTTTATTGCTGTAAACTTAAGTAAACTTGATTTAATTTAGTTTATTTGTATTCTGTTTTCGCAATTTTTTGATGTTATTTAATTTTTAAAAATTTTATTTAATTTTGCTGTTGATTTATTGTTTGTAGTTTTCTTTTCACTTTATTTAATTAATTTTTTTATTTAATTTTATTTCATTTAATTTTAGTTTATTTTATTGAAGTGAAATAAAATACTTAATTTATTTATTTAATTTAATTTTAGTGTTGTTTTGTTTTTTGTAGTTTTCTTTTCACTTTATTTAATTAAATTTCACTTCATTTAATTTTAGTTCACTTTTATTTTTATTTTTTATTAATTAATTAGTTGATTTATTTAATTTAATTTGCTATTGTTTTATTGTTTGTTTTCACTTTATTTAATTAAATTTTATATTTAATTTTATTACATTTTATTTTAATTTACTTTATTGAAGTAAAACAAAGCATTTAATTTTTTATTCATTTTTATTTGCATTCACGGTTTTTTTGTTTTATTTAATGTAGTTTTGGGGTAAATATTGTCATTTATTTTTGTTTTTTTCTTTTTTTTTTTACTGGGTGAGGTAGGGTTCAAAATGCCTTCGAACTTACAGCGGCCGTCGTCTACTGCGTCGTGTGGTATGGCCACTGAAACGATCCTACCTCCTCTTCTGGGGAGGCTCCCTTCGCGGAACTAATTTGTGCATTATTTCGGGAGGGCCCAGAACGACGTCCATGAAATGGACCAGCGCACGTCTGGGTTCACCACACCTGTAGCCAGCTTTATATTGCGTGTAGAAGTGATGGATTTGCTTTAATCAGTATATTTTAATTTTATAGCCAAACAGAATTGCTTGATTTTGTATTTGTTTTGCAGAAACCAACAAATCTTGACTTTGAATTATTTTTTTGTTTTTATTTGAGTTTTATGACTTTATCCCGATTTTGTTTTGGGAATTTAATAATTATAATAATTTGATTTTTTTGGGATGCTTTTTATTTAATTTAGTATTTAATTCGAAATTGTATTTTTATTTTTTTTTTTGTTTTCATTTGACTTTGTGTTATTTTAAGCAGATTTCGTTGTGAAAAATTTTTAAATTTTATTATATTTTATTATTAAGCATGTTTTTTATTTAATTTAATATTTTACTTAAATAGAATTTTTTCTTTTGTTTATATTTGCGTTCGTGCCACTTTATATCGTTTTTGTTATTAAACTATTTTATTTTATTTCTTATGATGTTTTTTATGCAATTTAACCTTTTATTTGGAATTTCGATTTTTATTTTTTATTTAGATTTTATTTGGGTTTGCGCCACTCCATTTCGATTTTATAATGAAAAATTAATTATTATATTATTTTAAGCTATTTTGTTTGGATGCCTTTATTTTATTTGATATTTTGCTTCAAGTGCTTAGAGTTTTTTTTCTTTTGCTTTTATTTTAGTTTGTGTGACTTTACTACGATTTTGTTTTGAAAAATTGATTACTGTACTATTTTATTTTATTTTCAGGATGCTTTTTATTTAATATAATAATTTAGTTAAAATTATTTATTTTTGATTTTGCTTTTATTTGGGTTTTTGTCATTTTATAATTAAAAATTAATTATTAAATATAGGGTGTTTTTTTTAGAGGTTAGGTTTTCAAGATGAAATAAAACGTATATAATTTAATGTTATGGCCAAGAATTTAGCTTTATTATAAAGATAAGGGTTTGCCATTATGTTTTAAAAATGATACCCATTCAACCAAAAGTGAGCTTCATCGCTGAACAAAATTTTCTTCGATGCGTCGCGCGAACCGAACCATTATTTTCGTAATAAATTTGCACGATTTGCAAACGTTGTTCAGGTGTAAGTCTATTCATTATGAAATGGCAAACCAAACTGAGCATAAATCAAGTGACAGCTGTCAAAAAGACCATCTACAAAAAAAGTAGTGCCAACCTGAAAACCTAACCTCTAAAAAAAGCACCCTATATTTTATATTATTTCTTATGGTGCAATTTAATATTTTATTTGAAATAAAATTTTTATATTTATATATCGTTTTTTAAGAAGAATTAGTTATCAAATTATTTTATTTTATTTTTAACTATGCTTTTTATTTAATTTAATATTTTATTTGAAATTGAGGTTTATTTCTTTTGCTTTATTTGAGTTTGTGTGACTTTACTACAACTTTGTTTGGAAAAATTAATTTTTAAATTATTTTATTTTATTTCTTATGATGTTTTTTATGTAATTTAATATTTTATTTGAAATTTTGATGTTAAGTTTCATTTTTTATTTAAATTTTACTTGAGTTTGCGCCATTCCATCTCGATTTCATGATGAAAGATTAGTTATTATATTATTTTAACTATTTTTTTGGATGGTTTTTATTTAATTTGATAGTTTACTTAAAATTTAGTTTTTCTTTTGCTTTTATATGAGTTTGTATGACTTTACTACGATTTTCTTATAAAAAAACTATTATTGTATAATATAATATTTTAGTTAAAATTATTATTTTTTATTTTGTTTTTATTTGGTTTTGGCTACTTT
>JAYXIM010047505.1:0-25374 GCA_037575425.1 Anastrepha fraterculus
TTTTTTTTGCTCCTTTTAAGGTTTTGCAAGAACATTAAATGTCCCTTAAAACCTTTTTACACATTTTAAAAAGCGTTTGAATTTACTGAATGCGAATTAAAACCATAGAGGTGTAATCGTTTCTTCCAGTCCTAAATCCTTAGTGGGACATAGGGCATCAAGAGGTGTATTCATAGTGAAATTAAGCAACAAAATACCAGATAATACTGAAGCAACCATAACAACACTTTTACTAAAAGAGTTCCTTGCTATATATAAATATATAATAATTGGCGCGTACACCCTTTTTTGGTATTTGGCCGAGCTCCTCCTTCTACAAGGTGGCGCAAATGTAACCTTGCGATGTTTTTTGGCTGTAATTTAAAAAACAAATAAAACTTTGATTCTTCTTGTGGATTATTTTTATTTGGTCTTTTAATTTTTTTTACATCAAGTCGCGAATATGATGTCATGTAAATGGTCGCCGCCACAGTTGATTGCCATTTGAGACCTTTTTATGGCATTTTCCATCACTTTGGCCAAAACTTCCGGGGATAGGTCCTCACATTCTTGACGGATATTATCTTTAAGAGCTGCAAGAGGCTGAGGCTTGTTGACATAAGCCCGCGACTTCAAAAAGCCCCACAAAAAGAAGTCTGGAGCGGTTAAATCAGGCGATCTTGCTGCCCAGTGCAAATCGCCAAAACGGGAGATTAGGCGGCCGGGAAATGCATTCTTCAGCATATCGGCACCGTCCTGTTGGAACCACATGTTTTCCAATCCCAATTCATCAAGTTGCGTCAAACAGACTCCGCGACGTCTTCGAAGAAAAAAGGTCCGATGACTCCTCCAGCGAAAACAGCACACCATACAGTGACTTTGAGCGGGTGTAATGGCTCTTCGTGGGTTACACGCGAATTTTCAGTGCCCCAGAAGCGTAAATTTTGCTTATTTACGTACCCGCTAAGATGGAAATGGGCCTCATCACTCATGATAATTTTTGATCATGATTGATTTTGAAAATCATCTTCCTCTTGGTGGTGATTAAGGATGACTTGAGCGTATGCTAGACGCGATTGGCGGTCAGCAGCTAACAGCTGATGCACTGTCGGGACTTTGTACGGAAATATCTTCAAATCTTGTACCAAAATTCGCTGTAAAGACCGTCGACTGATACCCATTTGCGTGGCACTTCGTCTGGTCGATGTGGACGGCGCTTCCATGACATCCTCGGCTACAGCAGCAATATTCTCTGCAAAACGGCTACTCCGGGGTCTGCCGCGCCTGGCAGCACCTCGTGTTGAGCCAGTTTCTTCGAGGCGAGCGGCTAAACGTCGCAGTGTTTCACCAGTAGGCGTTGGACGGCGAGGAAATCTGCGACGAAATTCACGTTGTGCCAAAGTCACCGACCGGTTATTGGTCAAATAAATAGTCAGCAATATTCCGCGATCTGGAGCACTGTAGCGTAACATTGTTTATTAATGGCATTTCGCATGTGTTTACTATACAAATGTTAAAACAGAACTGACATAAGGGGCCAATCGCAAAATTTATTGCATTTTCTGATAGAAGGATTACTTTAGCGCCACCTGTTTATTGTGGTGTGCGTCTTGAACTGGAAGTATTTTTATGAGAAGCTTTTTGATGGCAGAAATACACTCGGAGGCTTGCCATTGCCTGCCGAGGGGCGACCGCTATTAGAAAAATGATTTTCTTAATTTTGGTGTTTCACCGAGATTCGAACCTAAATAATAACCATACTTTTATCTTGTCACATAACCTCAAATATAACAAAAAAGTCGTTCTCTTAACAAAAAACTCATAAATTAAAACACATTTATTAAAAAAAATGCACATTTATTAAAAGAAATACACATTTTAAAGACAATTTGTCACGCATACAAAGTTCTTCAAGTAATTCAATAAAAATTTGGTATTTTATTTTTTTAAATGGGCATTTGAGTGTGTTTTTATATCCAAAGCTAGGCAACACTGCAGTAGCGAGAGAGAGATTTGACTGCTGAAAGCAGAAGAGCACCAACAACAACAATAATCGCAAGCAATGCGACCAGATGTTAAAAAAGTAAAGCTAAATAAAACTGAGTGAATTATGGAACTAATTTAAAAAATATATATATTTTCAAAATTATGAACATTACATTTTAATTGGAACAGGCTAGAAAAATGTCATGAAGAAAAAACTAAAACTCCGAGGCTAAATAACAAAAAAAAAATCAAGTTACGAAAATGGTAATCTGGCCATACTGGTGCTATAACGACGTAACTCATTGTCAAATTCGCTGAGAGCAAAGTAACGGTACTACGATAGTCGCCATCTCATTACTCTTTCCATCATGCAGTTTATGCATATAAAAAGGCCATTTACTCTGTTTTTGATTTTCTGATAAACCTAATTTTTTAAAGGACTTTAGAGTTAATAAAATAATCAAGGTTTCAATAAATACTTTGAGATGCTTACACTCACTCTATGACAAGAATAACAACACCAAACGAGAGAAAAAATATCCAGCTCGTAAATATCTTTTCTACTTTTCGAGAGGACAAGTGCAGACGTTTTAATATCTTCCATTGCATATACATTATTTAATTACTTTGACTATCGCACGGTGTATTAGACTAGACTTTGAAGACCTCAATTCAATTCAAAGAGCTACGAGTGATAATGTGGTGGAAGTGCAACGACGATTTACATTCAGTCAAAAAGTGCCGGGAACTATTCAGTAAAACACAAAATAATTGTTTACTCATCCAAATTTATTTTGTCGCTTTCAAAATAGGCTCCACTCGAAGCAATACGCATATCCCAATCATTAGTCCAGTTATCAAAACAGCTTTTGACCGCGTTGGAAGAGATCTTCTTCAGCTCCTTCAGCGAATTCTCTTTAGTGGCCTCTATCGACTCAAAGCGGCGGAGTGGCAATTTAAGTTTTGGGAAAAGGAAACAGTCACAGGGGGATAAATCCAGTGAATAAGATGGTTCTTCGATGATATTTGTCGATTTTTTGGTCAAAAAAGAGTTCACAATATGAGCCTTGTAAGATGGTGCGTTATCATGAAGCTACATCCATGAGCCGCCTGTTGACTGGTTTGCATGCAAACTCATATACCTACGTCTCGTCACCTGTTATGATGCGCTGGATAAGCGTTGGATCCGAATTCACTTGCCCAAGCGGCCACCTTCTTCCGATGAATTTTTTTGAAGAAATCCAACTCTCTTGGAAGGAGTCGAGCAGCCACGCGACTCAAACCCAGTTGATGGTGTAAAATGTTGCGAATTGATTCGTGAGACACGCTAAGGTCTCGAGTTACCTCTCTCAAACGTAAATGATGTTTTTCCGGCACCATATCCTTGACTTTGTGAACAACTTTGTTTTCATCAATTGAAGACTCAACGTCAGGGCGACCAGACCGGGGCAAATTTTCCTCGACTTCTCGACTCGCTGCAAAAGTTGTATACTCCTTTCAGACCCGTGTTTTTGATAAAGCATACTAGCCATAAACTTTCCTTTGTTCGATATTTTTATCCATAGTGAAAATCGCAGACCACACCTGCGGTTGACTGATATAATTAAATGCCAAAAACAAGCTAATTGACAGATGACGCTCAAACTCTGTGACACTATAGAGGCCAGTTTTGCCAACATTCCGGCAAAAAAAAAAATATAGACATATTTGCAACGCGCGCTTTTTAAATGAACAATTCCCGATATATTTTTGACTGAATGTATGAGAGAGTTTCCGAGAGTACTGGCTATGGGATTCGCTCCTACTCGCATCAAGCAAAGGTAGGCAGGTGGGTAGGTAGAATTGGCAGTCGGTCTTTAAACCAACTCACTTAGGCTGCTGCTGATCTTTTGTGCGTAACAGGAGTAGCTCAGGAGCTTGTCCATGAAATTGGCTATTCTTAAGGTCATCCGTGTCATTCACGAACGTTGAGCCAAAGTATCTACACTTAGGGGCATGCCACACAGGACAGTGACAAAGAAGAAGTGTGAGAGAAGATGTGTGACAAAATTTTCCTCCTCGCCATTCTTGCAACTTCTGAAATGAGGCACGTTCAATCATTGAACCTATCGGCCTAGGAGACAGTATACTGTGATCAGAGCAACTAACCTAGAGACATTTTTCCTTGACCGATCAAATAGCGCCTTTGAGCGTCTAATGTGGCGCTGCGACTATCAAGCCATCGCGTGTTAGCTAAAGTGGCAATGCTCCGTGTAGCACGCAGTTTATAGGTTGCGAGGGGTATACCTACAATCTCTATACCAAGATGGAGGCGAGTGATAGAGCCTAAATAGACGGAATCAATATTTCACAGGCCGCTGGACATATAAGTTGATTCCCAAACTAGATGAATGGATAAACAGAAGACATGGCGAAACAGATTTCATCTAACCCAACTTCTCAGCGGACATGTTGGCTTTCTAGCATTCCTACACGGGTTTAATCTAGCAGATAATTCGACCCGGAATGCCAGAGCGAAAATGAGGGTGCACAACACGTAACTTTTCACTGCGCAAGATTTCACGAAGAGCGTTCCGAGCTCGCAAATGTCGAGGACATCGGAACGTCGTCACCACGTCACTCGAAAGAGAAATGTAGAGCAGATAAAAAGTTCGCTAATTTGTTAGCCCTCCGCTTCCCTGGTATGTCTCTATGCACTGGCACCCATATCAATTGGCTGCGGAAAAATTCCGCCATCTCTTTAAGAGATGCCCGGGATTGTGGAGCTATAATGGAATTATTGACAACCCCACCAATTATTGACAGCGCCACTTAGCTTACAGAATAAAGAGAAAAATAATATAGATTTATCTAAGGGCAGTCACATTTTTGCCTTATGAGGCAGTTACCCCATTAATGGCTCTAGTACTAAATAATCTATTAAAATATGGTTCATGCAATCAATAGTCAACAGGATTTATTGGACCCAGACCGCGTGTTATGACCGAGTATGCAACACCTAAATCGCGCCCTTGATTAGTTACGGCAAGCCGAGCAGCTCTTTTACCTGCATTTCGTTTACTAACCAAGTCTAAGGGAGCTGAGAAGGAAGGAGTATTCAGAGCATCAGAGGGCTGGTTCTAATCGTAATCTTGTCGAGAGTTGTCCACCAGATTATAGTTCCGTAAAGGAGGATAAGTCTGATGAGCCAGTGAATATTATTCGGAGAAACACCGCACCTGCGTTCTATGGTATTTTTGCATGAAAATAGAGCTACAGTAGCTTTCTTTAACCTGTCCTCTACGTTCATGTTCCTATTTAGTTTCTTGTCGAGAACTACACTTAAATATATCATCCGACCTCCCACTGCTAGCCTTACACCATTCGATGATGACTTCACAAATTGTGAAATATTATATTTCCTCGAGGGCAACACTACTCTGGTTTTCTGAGGGTTTACACCCAAACCACTATTTAAGTTACTACTGTATAACAGACTGAATGGAAGGGTTCGTCCCAAAGCTTCGTACAACGTAAGTGATGGATGCCTTAAAACTTAGTGGAGGATTAAAAAAATTTTATTGATAAGAAAACTAATAAATTTGGGTAGAATTTTTATTCTTGCTTCAAATACTTACTTATTTGAGAATTTTTTTTTGAATAAGAAATGATGCGAAAGTATTTTTTTTCAAATACCTTAGTTTGATTTTTAAAGAGCCTGACTGTGGGTTTTTTTCCATTTAATATTAATAATAAAGTATATACTTCTAACTCAGAATGGTGTTTGTAAAAAGTTCTCCTATTTTTCGTAAGCTTTGGTTAAACAAATTAAAAAATTTTCTAAAAACTTTTACATAAATCCTGAAGTACTAGCAGATATTTTAACTGTGTACATTTTTTTCTCTAGAAATTTGATTTGATTTTAAAATCTTCATTTTGAGATCTTTCTTAGTTACTTGAGAGAAAATTCTTCTCTTTGAAAATAAATACCTTCTGACAGCACTGCTTTATATCAACTTAACTCTCTCTCTCTTTCCTCTTTTACACAATTATGCCACTCATTTTTAATTATGCACAGCGCAGACTCATTTGCTTGGAATTGGTCTACAAGACCACCAGTCAGAGCAGCTTAACACACATCTCTCTTCATCTTCTGATAAATGAATCATATAGTCACATAAACATGCTCCCACTAAAAACAAAACACACTTCCTTACTTATTCTCTCTTTACCTCTCCTACTTATACTCACGCATCTCTTCTTCATGTTTCTTAATTTACTTCATTACAAGATGACCTTTCTATAATGATATTATCTAAACCAATCTATTTTTCTTTGTTACATAACAACAATAATTTACATTTTTAATATAATAAATATGAGCTTATGAACTTAGTTGTAAGAATTATGTAGCCTTAGAAGTGTCAAACAGCTCGAGAAGAGAGTTTTTAACAAAATGCAGGTGAGTACCTGCATAGTTGAATCTATTCTCTTAAAATATACTAAAATAACATTACTTTGGATTACTGCGTTCAGGCTTTTTATGTAAAATAGCACTATCTCAATTGTTGGTGCTTTTCGCTAACTTAGTGCAGATGAACAATAGCACCAAAGGCAATGATACAGAGCGCAATGCGATTATGGCGCCATTTTACAAAACAAAGGAATTTAATTTTCTCTCTCTCCCAAACACCAGCTATTACATTTGTTGCAAAAAAGAGATCAACGCTACAAAGACAATACAGCATACAAAACAAGAAGAGCAACACTAACAACTCTGCGCATAATACTTAAACAAGAAAAGAAAAACAATTAAAGCACCAAATGTACAGTTAAGTATTCACATACTGCTGTTTTTGTTTTTGGTTTCTGTTTTTATTGCTTGTTGGGTGTTAAAGCATAGCAACACAATAACCGCAAATAAAGCGCAACAAATCAAATCCCTCGCTCAAAGTCCGGCCGGCCAGCAACAAGCCAGCCACTCGACGTGATTCGCCTCGTAGCCATTACATGTAAAGAGAAGGATGGGGAAGTTTTGTTATTTGTTTGCTTGCGGCGCACTTTGGAATAAGCAAACAAAGCATTTATTGTGCCACAAAGTGATATTTAAGCAAATGGGCCCAGCGCGAGAGAGAGAGTGAGATGGAGTGAAATAGTAGAGGGCGTAAGTGCATAAATAAAAGTTTATTTGCGCTCCAAAGCAAAGCAATTTTTTTTATCTTCAAATATTAGCAGCATGTGCCCCAAATTGCGAGTGGCGCTGACTGTGGTAGTGCCCAGTGCTCATTTGCTATTGTCAGTTAAAGTTTGCCCACTCATTTATCTCGCTCATCACCATTGCTGGAATTGTTGTGGGTGTATGTAGGAAGTACTTAAATGCCGTATTTATTAATATCTTTTGTATGTTTTCTAAGGACACCAGTTGAGTGTTGGACTATAGATGAGTGCAAGGTAAGTGTGGGAAGTGTGCGAAATTCCGAAAAATAATTTGCGTAATAATAATGGAAATACCGGCACAATAGTTTGGTCTAAGCGTTGGATGTGAATCACAGTTGACAGTTAATAAATTAAGTAAAATGTCGCATAAGGATTACAACGGAAAGCTGCATTAAATGTTATTAGCATAAATAATTAAGCTCGAAAGTGATGCGTGTAGGCAAATGGGTTAGGTGTGCTTTAGAATGGACTTGAAAGAGATTAGTAATTAAGAGAAAAACAAGAAATAATCTTAAATCAAGTCTTATATGCGGTGTTCCATCTATAACTGGCGCCTGAGAACTATGAACAGCTTTGACTGTTATTGCGCGATATGCGCAATGGAGTTTTAGGAACGTCTACTCATTACAATTTTAACCACGTGGTGCTACACAGGCCCTGAGTGCGCAGAAAGTGGAAAATTTTATTTTCAAAACCAGTTCTCGAATTTCAATGCCAGCCAATATCGGTTCACGTGCACAGAATTTTTCCAATTAATCGAAGAAGCCCAATTGAATGGCCATTCTGCTGAATGGCGTATGATCTTACTGAAGTTAGTGTACCATCTGCGGATCATCTCTAAAAAATATGCTCTCGACAGCCTTCCTCGCTCTCCCGGTTTGATCGCGTCAGAGTTTTTCGGTAAGAGAGACTCGACTTTCGGAATGTCAATACAATTGAGGAAACCTACATCATTCCACTATAAATACTTCCAAATATTATGAAAAAGGCAGAAAAAAATCAAATGCAAAAATAAACAAATAAATAGTGAACTGGCACGCACACTTCTGTTAGGTGTTTGGACGAGCTACTCCTCCTATTTGTGGCGTGCGTATTAATGTTGTTCCACAAAAGTAAGGAACCAGCCGTTTCCAGCCGACTCCGAATGCAAATGGTTTTTATGAGGAGCTCTTTGGCAGAAATACACTAAGAGGTTTGCCGTTGCCTGCCGAGGGTCGGCTGCTATTAGAAAATAAAAAAGTCTATCTCTTTGGTATGCACGGAGATCAAAACCCTCGCACTTCCAAATGATAGTCTCGCACCAACCCATTCAGCTATGGCGGCCGCCAAGAAAATAATTAACATCCCATCGTTGCTGTATGAACTCAGTGACCCAATAAATTGAATCAAACAAAAAATGAACAAAAAAAGAGGTTGTCTGTAAAGTCGGTTTACTGACGATAGTTTAACGTGATAACGTCATAAGAAAATACTGATTGAATGGTTGCATTTTTCAAAAGAAAATTTTAATTTTATTTGTTTGACAGATATTTTGTATGGATATAGAGAATGAGTTAACATTAACATAATATAACATAACATAACATAAAATAACATAGCATAACATAACATAACATAACATAACATAACATAACATAACATAACATAACATAACATAACATAACATAACATAACATAACATAATATAACATAACATAACGTAACATAACATAACATAACATAACATAACATAATATACTTGAACATAACATAACGTAAATAACATAACATAACATAATATAACATAACATAACATAACATAACATAAAATAACATAGCATAACATAACATAACATAACATAACATAACATAACATAACATAACATAACATAACATAACATAACATAACATAACATAACATAACATAACATAACATAACATAACATAACATAATATAACATAACATAACATAACATAACATAACATAACATAACATAACATAACATAATATACTTGAACATAACATAACGTAAATAACATAACATAACATAACATAACATAACATAACATAACATAACATAACATAACATAACATAACATAACATAACATAACATAACATAACATAACATAACATAACATAACATAATATAACATAACATAACATAACATAACATAACATAACATAACATAACATAACATAACATAACATAACATAACATAACATAATATAACATAACATAACATAATATAACATAACATAACATAACATAATATAACATAACATAACATAATATAATATAACATAACATAACATAACATAACATAACATAACATAACATAACATAACATAACATAACATAACATAACATAACATAACATAACATAACATAACATAACATAACATAACTTAACATAACATAACATAACATAACATAACATAACATAACATAACATAACATAACATAACATAAAATAACATAACATAACATAACATAACATAACATAACATAACATAACATAACATAACATTACATAACATAACATAACATTACATTACATAACATAACATAACATAACATAACATAACATAAAATATCATAAAGCATTCACTAACAGCTTTCATTTGATACCCATATTGTACATACACGTCCGAAGGTTACCCGGGTCCACGTTTTGACCTATATTTCGAGACCCTATCTACCAATAGGTATTCAAACTATACGGAAATCATCTTCAATACCTCCTTAACAATGTGTGTAAGTTTGGTTTAATTCGGTGCAAAGACACGGCGGGTCCACGTTTTGGCATATATTTCCAGACCCTAGTCATCAATAGGTATGAAAATTACCCCGTGTTAAAGCACTTATCAACAGCTTTCATTTGATACCCATATTGTACATACACATCCGAAGGTTACCCGGGTCCACGTTTTGACCTATATCTCGAGCCCTATTTCCAAAATAAAATATAATCCATGTTACTCGTGATGTAGCTTTCGAATGGTGAAAGAATTTTTAAAATCGGTCCAGTAGTTTTTGAGCCTATTCATTACAACCAAACAAACAAAGTTTTCCTCTTTATAATATTAGTATAGATATGGTAAATATTACCATACATTTTTTCCTTCATATATAATAAAAAAATAATAATAATAACATTAAAACAACAGGTATTATTAACAAACTTGGTTTTATTTTAAATTCTTCAAGTAAATCAAATTAATAATAATCAATAAGAAGGCATATGCCAATACAAATACGTGAATTTATATATGTACATATGCGCATATACATACATATATACGCTCACTTAAGTAGGGGAGAGCAAGATGTCGAACGTTGCCGTTCGTTTGCTTTGTTTGCTTTGTCGTTCCTTCAGCGCTTTCGCTTGCAGTTCATTCAATGCAATGAGCAAGGTAACTACATAAGAGCAAGGTAACACTAATATGAGCAAGGTAACACTAATGAGCAAGGTAACACTAATGAGCAAGGTAACACTAAAGAGCAAGGTAACACTAATGAGCAAGGTAACTACATATGAGCAAGGTAACACTAATGAGCAAGGTAACTACATATGAGCAAGGTAACACTAATATGAGCAAGGTAACGACACATTTTTTCGTGCGTGCAGCCTGTTAAATCGAATTATAAGACGTTATCACGTCAAAAATTTCCCTGAGCTAATCGAAATCGATGCATTTTTCACTTAGTTATTTATAGGTATTTGTCTAACCTGAATTAAAAGTACACCATGCCGATAATGAGTAAAAAGAGAATACTTTTTTATAACCTAAAAATACCTTCGTAAGTCAAATGCCCTTGGCATGACCAAGCAAATTCGCTGTCTCTAGGCGCCAAGTCATAGTGGATTTAACAAAATGATATTGTTGATAAACTCACAAAGAAAATAGCATCGACTTCCACTATTTATTCAGAAGCTTTGTGTGGTGTAGTAAAAGGGTTTAAGCATTCCCGAGTACTATTAGGATCTTGTAGCCTACAGCTTTAAGCGATTCATCACCTGGAAACTTAGCTGACATCTACAGACTCTGCAGGGTAAACCACAAAACTGTAAGGCTAATATTCGAGAAGTGCCCTACACTAAAGTACCAACGCGAAAGAAACCTGGGTGGCCAGCTCATAATGAGCCGCACGTACAATAAATTCCACGGTTGGTGGATTGAAAACAAAAAATTTATAGAATATTCATCAGCCTCAAAGGATATTCTCTTGAATAGCGCATAGCAGAAATATCAGAGTGTTCGCAGTAAAATCCTGTTCGATTGACTATTGGCAAACCCATCTCGGCAAAGCGCCGAAGGTTGTAGAGGACGGTCTGCATTATAGCCACTGAAACGGTCAGTGGATTATATGTCAAAGAAGCTGCTTTTCAGAGTGCCCAAAGGCTAAAGGAAATTGAAATGGAAAGAGCGGACAGTTGGACATGGACGTATTCTATACTTCTAAGAGCGCTGAGTTCTTAGGAACTCCGATAAATCGGATTATATCTGACCAAAAATATTATCGATCTAGGAACGAAGTAGCAAATGCATTGGTAGAGAGGCGTTGCAGTCTCTTCCCTATAGTACCCTAGCTCTTCTTTCCTATGGGACAGCACACCATTAAAAAGAAGCTTAAGAGTAAACAGCTAAGGCTAAGAAAAATTAGCTGGCATCTAAATATGGAACTATGCCAAGTGAAAGCCCTTATTGAGGGAGTACAATCGAAAGACGTTTAGGAAACTAATAACTCTCACTTTCAGGCTTTCGCACAGGCCATTGCAGATTGCGTAGTCATCTGCACAGGATGGCCCACAGACTTTTGTGGTTTCGGTGACCAGATCCTCGAGGTTCCACTACAAGGAGCAGTTACACACCAAGCGCAGTTGCAGCCAGAAGAAAGACATATAGACCAACTCAGCTCTATCTTAAGTGTAATAAGGTTTTTTTTTCTTTTTTTTTGTTTTGAAGTAGTTCTAGCTGACTGTCCTGGAGCCATTCGTTTAAATGCGAAAACGGTGTTTGTCGAGCTCATTTTCAGAGTTTGACCACAATTCAGCCTCTGGCAGCACCACACTGTATCTCTTTTCAAGTACGATTCTTGATGCCATGAGTCAAAGACCACGGAGAGGAACGTTGGAATGAAATCCATGCCTTCTCTGTTGTCCAATGCGGGTCTGGAGCCGTACCAATTGCCATTGAGTTTCAGCCTGCAGATGGCCTTCAAGGCATCTCCTTAGATGAAAACATTAAGTGGTGCCAGGAGGCTGTCAGTGCTTTGAATGTCTTTATTTCAACGTGTGACTTAAAGGTGATTAGCAGAGAGCGCAAAAGACTATGAGGCAGAAGTGTAAACCACCTCAAGTCTATCTATCTATCTATCTAACGATCCCACTCAACAGAATGTTTAAAACATTGTTTCTCACTAGGGAGTTGGATGAACTCACTGTGAATCAATTTAAATATTCGCCTGCACATCCTCACCGACGACTTCACGAGAAACTGTGGGTTGGGTGCGGGAATATTTTTAGTGGATCTCCATATCGAGAGATATTTCCAACTACCATTCATAGCGAGTATTCTTTAATTCAGTTTTTTTTTAATTTTTGTAGAAACTTGTCAAGAAGTTATAGACTTGAGATGACCTGGGCTTAACATTGCTAACTTTTCAGATGGCAAGACAGTTGTAAAATATTTTAGCTTAGTCTTATTGCTATCTAGTTTCGTAAAGTAGTGAAGAGAGCACACCACGGGCTTATCTTGTGCGTACAGCGTTACTTTGATTTCAGTGTTGGGGCATCGTCACATTTATGGTAATGAAATGGATGATTAGTGGTCCGGAAACGGCTCGGCTCTCAATATCTTAGGGTTAGAAGAGGTTCTTGTGGTTTTAAGTTTGTTCAGCTGTTAAATCTCTGCTGCCTACTTACAAATGGAAAGGTCAACAATCTTGCAGAGGCTGCAATCTATGGTATTCCTACAGCACCAGACGAGCTGCGATCCTCATGTAAGGCAAGCAAATTGCGGCAAAACTCACAGTTATCGAATACACACATTGAACTGGATGATTGATGCTAGACCTCCTTTACTCTTTAAATATCAAATTCAATTATATAAAGCTATGCTTTATCCGATTTAGATTTACATATACTATATTGGTGCTTACATACTTTACATCTTTTACTAGGAATTAGGTCGAGCTCGCCCTCTAGTTTGTGGTGCGTGTCTTAAAGTTTTAACACAAATAGAGGCTCGTACAGTTTTATGGCGCCTTCGAAAGGAAAATGAATTTTTAAAAGACACTTTTTCATGTCAGATATGAGTGGCTCAGTGCCATCCTTGCCTAACCCTCGAAATTTCATATTTGGAGTTATTATGCGACACTACTTAGAAATACTCCTAACTATCCGTGCTAAAGTTGCACATCCCTAATTTTTGAACGAGACAAGGCTGACATCTATGTGCAATTTTGGAAATCTCAATATGTCAAAAGTTATTTGGGCCATTTCTGCCTAGCCATCAAAACATGGCGGCCGCGAGCGACAAGCTGTTTTCGTTATCCGACTTTTCAGGTGACGATAGTGATAAAGACAAAGACTACTTACCTTCAGATGAGGTCTCAGGTATTATAGTTTCATTTATTCTTAACCAAGTTCATGGCTTACAAAATATGTTATGTGTTTAAGTTAGGTTATGTTCCATGGGAGAGAATGACGAGCAGCTCGTGGACAATAATAAAGGGCGAAAGAGAGTCAGGCAGCCTCACAAAAATAAACAATATATAATATTAGAAAACTAAAGCGTGCACGTGGTGAAGAATATCTATCTACAAAAGGATAACTCATTCCGCAAAAACGGTGTGACTTGTCAGAATGTGGATGTGTACTTCACTGTTCTCAACAGATTTCTGAAGACCGAAGAAGAGATATTTTTAAGGGATTTTACAGTATGAATGGGCCATGAAACACTCTTTCCTTGCAGGTCAAATTGAGGTTACAGATATTAAAAGAAAATATACCAAAAATGAAAACAGTCGTAGGGTTAAAACAAGAATCTACAGGCTTCGAGATGAACAAGGGGAAGACAAAATTGTTTGCAAAAAATTCTTTAAAGGGACACTGGCTGTAAGCGACGGAACCATTACAAATGCACTAAAGAGAAAGCAGCAAATTGGTACGCCGAGAGGTGGCTTAAGAGGAAAACATACTCCACATAATAAAACTAGCTTGGCAGATGAACAAAGGGTTTGCGATTTTATACAACAATTTCCATCGTACCATAGTCATTATTGCAGGCGAGATAGTAACAGAAAATATTTAAATCCAGACCTAAACACGAAAATGATGTATGATATGTATAAAAATTGGTCCATTGACAATAAGCACCATACAGTGTCCTTATTTATTTTCCGACACATTTTTAATACAAAATTTAACCTGCATTTTCACCAACCGCAGAAAGACACTTGTCAAACATGCGACGAATTCAAGCTAAAAGTAAATACTTTGCAGACAGAAGCTGAAAAGCAGACTTCCAAAGTGCAACATGACATTCATTTACGACAAGTAGATGCCATCCGGGATATGAAAAAACGAGATGCCGTTGCAGCCAGATCTAGCAATAATACAAAACAAGTAATCGTTTTCGACCTACAAAAGACATTACCTACTCCAGATTTGACTACAGGAGTTGTATACTACAAACGTCAACTCTGGGTGTATAACCTATGCATACATGATGAAGTAAATAATGTTGGACACATGCACGTTTGGGATGAACATATTGCATCAAGAGGCGCACAAGAAATCGCATCATGTCTTTTGTACCACATAAAAAACTGCTTGCCGTCAACTACAGAAAAAATCACTATTTATAGTGACAGTTGCGGGGGCCAAAACAGAAATATTAAAGTGGTTTTGGCTCTTTCTTATGTTCTACAACATTCGAAAATTGAAAATATTGACATGAAATTTTTTGTACCGGGGCACAGTTTTTCGACATGCGACCAAGATTTTGGAATAATAGAAAGGGAGAAAAAGCACCTTCCCCATATTTTCCATCCCGATGATTGGTTAAATGTAATTAATTCCGCTAAGAAAAAAAGTCCTAAATTCAATATTCATCAGATGACGAAAGATTTGTTTTTTAGTACAAAAACTTTGGAAGAATTTATTACACATATGAAGGTTTCAACTAAAAAAGGGAAGGTCGAATGGCTTAAAATTAAATGGATTCAGGTGCGAAAAGGAGAGCCAAAGAAAATGTTTTATAAGTATAATTATGCTGAAAATGATCTACTTTTCAGTACACTAGACCTGACAAAAAAATCGCCCTTCGCTTTATTTTCCATCTCAATTACCGGCCCTGCTTCCAAATGGACGCGCTATAACTAAAGAGAAGAAAAAAGATTTGATACATCTTTTGAAATTTGTGGCTCCAGTGCATCACGACTTTTACCAATCACTTAATGTAGGGGTTGTTGAGCAAAATGAAGCATCAGAAATTGAAGAAAATGACGAATAGCAATTTTTATCATCACTTCAAGGATGCCTAACCATCAAGTCCTATTTGCTTAGTAAGCGCCAAAAGTGCCTATACGTTTATACCAAAGTCATGATGAGACAATAAAATATTTATTTTCTTAAGTTAATTTGCAGTATTCAAGGAAAGCATTTTCAGTTTAATTAAATGTTTCATACCTTCCTAAAAAGGCTGTTTAATTTTTAATTACCTATTTACTTTGTCACTAATTATTAGGAAATGACTAAATTGAGGCTTATGCAAGGATAGCACTGAGCCACTCATATACAATCGGGGGCTTGCCATTGCCTCCCAAGGAGTGACAGCAATTAGAAAAAACTTTGTCTATTATTTGGTGTTTCGTGCCCGAGGTTTGGAGGAGGTGTATTACCGAATAGTTATCACGCACCAACTCAATCGGATACGGCGGCCGCTTCGATTTAGATTTACTACATTGAAATGTGGGGTATAGCTTCGCAAACTGACAAAGAAAAACTTCACGGTCTGCTACCCTCGTTCTCTGAATGAACGCTAAGTTCTCATCGTAAATCAAAAGCTCCGACTTCTACAGAGAATCGTTACAGCCATTGCTGGTGATGATGAAGTGGCCAAACTGAGTTAAATATACCTGCAGTAACTTTAGAATCATCATCAAATTAGCTTGAAGTCTATTGATCAACAGAAGTGAACTTTCATGGAAGAGTATACGTGATAATAGACCCTTTCGAATTTCGCTATGCCAAATATTATAGTATATTAACTCAACCAAAGCCAGTTACCTACTGCATTTCACACTTCAAATTTCTTATCTCAAAGCATAACTAATTTCAAAGCATTGGCAAGGAAAACTTTAGAATTATTAGTTGCAGGATTAAGAAATGTTCTGCTAGTGTCTTAAGAAATATTTAGAAAACAAATATGCTATGCAACAACAAAAACAAAAATAAGTATTGAACAGAAATTTATGACAGCACAAAAATAAAATCTCCTCTAACCGCTTTTAACAGATAAGTGCCTTAAGAGGATTATTGATTCCAACTTCACTTTTATTACTGAGCAATTCACTATTAAATAATAAACAACAAAGAAAAAAAAACAATTTTTATGGCTGTTCATGACTTAGTCAGCTTAACTTATTCTGAGTTCATAAAATCTATGCATCACTTCGTTCACCATTGAAGCCAATGAAAAAAGAAACTATAAATCCAAATATGAGAAAGTGATAAATATTTCGGGCAATCAAAAGAGTGCAGTAGAGGAGAGTCATAAAAATTCAGCAATGATGATTGAGTGGCGTGTAAGAGCGGTAATGAACTCATATTTTGTAAATTTATACAACGCTCACCCTGTAGAGAATTTCAGTTATGCCGAACTGGTGCGACTGTAATGAATTTGCAGCCAAGACTAGTCATTTCTTTCATATCTTTCCTTATATTTTTCTTAGAAGGAACTGAAGAAATGTATACGGTGAAATGTCGGTTATTTTAAAATAAATTAAAAATGTTTATGCAGGTAATAGAATAAAAAAAAAAATGGGAAAAGCGCTTAAGGCCTTATATGAGTTTGAAAATTAAAAAAAAAAAATGGTGTCTTCATTTCTCACACGGGAATTTATTGAACTCTCTCGTATTCTCCGCGCTGGTGTACGATCTGCTTCCAACCAAAATCTCGCTTAAAATATTTTCGTCTTTGGTCGAGCTTTGCAATTAAGCAAATAATTGTTAAATTCGTTCCCACTTATATCCGCAAGCAGTTGAATTGGGAAGTATAACTAATCGAGAGCACCGTGCATGGGACAAAGCTCGGCATTGGAGTTTTTGTTATTGAAAGTTTCTATAGTTTTTTATGAAAACCTTTTTCATGACAAAATCAAACTCGGAGGTTTGCTTTTATCTGCTGAGTGGTAAAAAATCTTTCGATATTGGAAAAAATATCTTCTCCCATTTGTGGTTTCGTGACCATAGTAGATTTCGAGGCCGGACTCCAATTAATGACAATTACGCACAAACAAACCTCGACTACGACTGCTGCTGATTCATCATTTATCATTTGTCAGGTTTAATATTTGCAAAATTGAAACAGTTTTTTTTTTAATTCTAAGTATATGGATAAATTTGGATTTCGCTAGGGATTAGTTCACGATCTTAATTATAAGGTAATTTACAGGGTTTGATTGAAAAGTAATGGACCTTATTTTTTTTTAGTAGTTTTATTGAACCTGTTTGCTTATACGACTTATATTCTTTAAAATACGACCCATTTTATCGTATGGTTCGGTAGTTTGGTGGAAAGCTCTAGGGAGAGAGTACAATACCAAATTACACGGCAGAATACAAAGATCAGCCTGTGAAATAACGGTCGGTGCAATCAGATCATGTCCTAGAGAGGCTCTCAATACACTGACAAACGTTATTCCAATAGACCTACATATAAAGAAGACGGCAACCATGAGTGCATTTAGGTTAAATGAAGCGGGTCGCTGGAAAGGAAAAACTTATGGTCACGCTAGTCTATTATTGCGACAAACTCAGTTAACCTCGGTGAGGACTGACTACATCGTTCCGATGGTAACGTTTAATAGGAATTTTGTCACACTCTTTCCATCTAAAAAATAATGGAGAATAAACAACTTCGATACCACAGTCTATACAGACGGCAGTAAAATGGATTGTGGTGTTGGAGCTGGTATATATTTTCATAGACTTAGAATTGAAAAATCTGTGCGTCTCCCTAATACCAGCAGCGTCTTCCAAGCGGAAGTACTAGCAATTGGGGAAGCCTGTAGGTTACTAATCGCAGATTTCTCTTTTAAGGGCAATATCGCTATTTTTCGGATAGCCAAGCCGCAATCCAGGCGCTGGACGCGACTATAACAACCTCTAAAGTGGTGGAGCAAAGTAGGAATAGCCTCACCCACTTGAGTGAAAACCATAGAGTAACCTTAATTTGGGTCCTGGGACACCGGAACATAGAAGGTAACGAAAAAGCTGATGTACTGGCAAGAGGGGGATCTGCCATGAATAGCGCTCTTGCAGTACCAGTATTCACTCCAGTAGGTGCGGCCAAGAATGCAATTTCCCTAAAATACCTTCGAATTGCAGATTGTAGATGGAGAGACCAGACGAAATTCAAAATCAGCAGAACGTTATGGCCCACCTACAACCTCAAGCAATCGTTGACATTAATAAACATGAAACGACGGGACACCTGTAGACTTACGGCAGTCATAACTGGCTTCTGGTCTATCGGAGAACAAGCCGCCAAAATGGGCATCCCTCACAACACATACTGTCATAGTTGTAAACAACCGGAGAAAAAAGAAACAATCTTCCATTTCCTCTGTGAAGGCCCTGCCCTATGGAAGGACAGAATGTTAACCCTGGGCAAACCGCTGTTCGAGAGTCTTGAACAACTGTCTGGCTTAGACGTCAACAACCTAATAAGGTTCTTAAACCCCACAGACTGGATATAGTCACGCCGTAAATAACTGGTAAGCAAGTTGGTAACGAGGATGTGGCAACAAAATGGTGCGGAAGCGCTAGTTGGATTCTGGATGAATCACCACTCTAACCAACCAACCAACCAAGGATCCTTGAGCGTCAATACACCGCTGGTAGCGGTCCTTCTACTGCAGGAAACATTTTATAAACTCATCCGCCGGAATCGCGTTCAATTCGGCTGTCACAGGCTGTTTTCAGGCGCGGGAACAAGAAGAAGTCCGGAGGGGGCAGGTCGGGGCTGTAGGGAGGGTAGGGAAGCACCGGAACCCCCATCTTGGCCAATGCAGAGGTGTAGAGGAAGGCGGTGTGCGCCGGCGCATTGTCGTGAAGAAGGGTCCAATTGTTGACGAGGTGGGGCCGAATCCAGGCGAAGCGGTTTTTCAGCCGAAGGAGCACTTCTTTGTAAAATGCCGCGTTTACAGTGCTTCCTGGAGGTACAAACTCCTTGTAGATTTGATCGAGTAAGGTTGCTCCAACGATCGCTGCATTTTTGCTACTGCAAAATCCTAACACACTTTTAAAACAGCTGTCAAGCCCGGTGCGATGTTGACTGCACCTCTGTTGCCCGCGAACTAGGACCAGTTTCTAGTGGAAGGGGAAGCTCCAACAATCATTTTCCCACACCAGCCGATTCGGTTGATCGTTTGGCAGACCGTCCGCGCGGGAAAGCTCATTACTTTTCAATCAAACCCTGTATGGTTTTTAAAAAATGTGTGACTCTCTTTTCTATGGTTGGGAATGAACAGGAGTTTCATTTTATGTAAATTTTTTAAGTTTTATTTTTAATAATTTGATGCTAATTTTCGAACATTTCTTTTAAGTTAAATTTTCGGCTTTTGTTTTGAATCTTACACTATTGGCAATAGTCGTACTTGATGTCTAGTAATGCAGAAAATAAGTTTTTGAAGGATGCAGAAAGAATTGCATCTTAGTACTGAAGCAAGCAGTTGAAGCCAAAAGTTTACAAAAATTAGTCTAATAAGAACTAAGTTTCGCTGTAACAGTGAGTAGAAGAAAAAAATGCGGCAGGCAAAGCAGCGCAAAGCACAAAAGTATGAATGTTGCAAAAAAACAAAAAAAAATATGCAACGGAAGAACTTTAATGCACTTTAATCCACTCAACGAAAGTATTTCCGGCAGCCTTAGTTGAACACCAGCAGTTAATGTTTCAGAGCTTTAAATATATATATGTAAATGTATGTGTATAGCATTTTGTTGCACTTGTACTACACTATCGCTTGCTGGCAAATAGAACTTTTGCTTAAAACATTTTTTCTACATCAACCGATTGATAGACATTTTTTCCTGAAAATACCGCTAAACATCACCAAGTTCACACGGGTTGGTGGTCTTTGCATATAAACCAAAGCGCGGAAATCACTCAGCTCTGACCTAACCTCTCTCGTATCTCTTTCTCTCTCCGCTAAGTGCTCGCTCAACTGAAACTCATGCAATGCTTACTCTTCTCAATTTGCTCTTCATTTGCAGCTGTCTATAAAGCTAACGGAAGTGCTCGAACTTTGCTAGTGTAAGCAGTACAACAATAGCACTAACAGTTACTTTCATTTGCAACAATGGAATCACTCGAAAATCCGCTTTGAAAGGCAGCACAAAAGCCGCGCCGTGAAGTAAAAGTGTTAAAGTTGACTAATGCACACACACACAAACTAGCATAACTTATAGTGCACACCTCATGAAATATGTGAATGTTTGTGGGGGTTGAGAAAATATCAAAGTTTTTTGTATTAGAAAAAGTATTTGTTAAAAGCTTAAGGGCGTATTTGTGTTCAACAGCTTACCACTTTTTCTAAGCGCCTTTTCGTTTTTTGTTTTTGTTTGCTTAGAGACTTATGGGGTTTGTTAAGCCATAGCACAATAATTGAATTTTATTTTGACAACTCAAATCGCGTTCGGTAAAATAAAGGAATAATAAAATACCATGACGAGGTAAAGTAAAATGTTAGGCTTTTTTTCTTACTTTTTTTTTGTTTTTGTTAAATTAAAGAGACGAGGACGAAATGCGCAGTCATAAAATACATCGGGGAACGTAGTCTGAGGTGAAGTATGTCTATATAGCGCCGACAATTGTTGGCGAGTTCTGAAATTTATTTGCTTCTGCCTTAATTCTAATAATTTTTGTATGAAAGTACATATATTTTTATTATTTTTATTAAAAAAAAAATTTTTTTTTAATTTTTCTCAAAATTTTGATGTTTTTAATTTTTGCAAAAAAAAAAAACAAATTGAACTGTAATTTTGGTAAGCATCTTCGTTTTAATTTTTTTTTTGTAAAAAGTTTATTGCTAAAATTTCGACATTTCTGATTTCATTTAATTATGCTCAAATAAAAAAACATTTCTTTGAACTTTCTCAAATCTTGGCCTTTTTGGTTTTTGTAAAACAAAAATAGATTTTTTTTTAATTTTACAATATTAAATTTTGTTTTAAATTATCTGAAATTTTGGCCTTTTTGGTTTCTGTAAAATAAAAATTAAATTTTTTTTTTAATTTTACAATATTTAATTTTGTTTTAAATTTTCTTAAATCTTGGCCTTTTTGGTTTCTGTAAAACAAAAATTAATTTTTTTTTTATTTTTACAAGCATTTAATTTTTCTTTTTTTTCTGAAAATTTCGCCTTTTTGGTTTTTGTAAAATAAAAATATAAGATTTTTTCTTATTTTAGTACTTAATTTTGTTTTAAATTTTCTCAAATTTCGACATTTTAGTTTTTGTAAAACAAAAATTTTAATTTTTTTTAATTTTCTTCTAGTTTTTCTCAAAATTTCACAGTCTTAGATTTTTGTAAAAAAATTTAAAAATAATTTTGATACACATTTTCGTTTTAATTTTTTGTAAAAAATGTCTTTTTCAAATTTGAAAATTTTTGAAATATTTAATTTAAAGAAATGTTTTGCTCAAACGAAAAAGTTTTCACAAGCATTTAAAATTGTTTTCAATTTTCTTAAATTTTTAAATTTCAGTTTTTGTAAAACAAAAATTCGATTATTGTCTAATTTTTTTCTAAAATTTTTCAAAATTTCAAAGTTTTTGATTTTCGTAAAAAAATTTAGCAATAATTTGGTAAACATGTTCATTTTAACTTTTTGTAAAAAATTTGTTTCTCAAATTTTGAAATTTTTCAAATATTTAATTTAAAGAAATATTTCGCTCGAAATTTGCAAACAAATTTTTACTAGCGTTTAAAATTATTTTCAATTTTCTCACATTTTGAGATTTTAGTGTTAATAAAACAAAACTCGATTTTTTCCCAAATTTTTTCTAAAATTTCTCAAAATTTCAACGTTTTTGGTTTTTGTAAAAAAAATTTGAACTTTAATTTTGGTAAACATTTTCTTTTTTCTTTTTTATTTTTGTAATTTTCGTCTCTTTTTCAGTTGTGCTCAAAGGTAAGACTCAATTTTCTCTTTAATAATAAATTTCTTTTTCCTTACTCAGGTACAGGTTAGCGCAAAATTAATCACCCTATCGGAAGATTTATAAGTTTTGCAAATGACGTTGTACGTCAATCAGACCTGACACTTGTGAACTAGACAGCTGTAGTAAACAAACAGAAAAGCAATCGAGCACGTAAAGTTCAAAATACAGATTCGCATCACTCCAAATAATTTTTTTATTTAGTGAAACAGTTATAAAATTATAAGATTTTGTTGCGCCAGGTTGTAATCCAACCACATAAATCCAAGTCTCAAGCTAGTGTGAAAGTTAAAAAAAAATGAAAAATTTTTTCCGAAAGCTTCAAATTTTAATCAGATTAAAAAAAAGTCGAGCAGGAAAAGTTTTAGAGCCCATTGCATTTTGGTATAAACAAATGCAAGTTTGAAGTGGCTCGAAAATCGTTTTGATTTTTGAAAATTTGTTTTGCTGACTGTGTTCGGTGTTTCCTTCCATATAAAAGAAGCAATCGTTTCCGGGTTATTTTCTACTCTTAATATGCGTGTACATTTTTTTGTAGACAATTTGCTCTTAAATTTTGCGATTTATTTTTATACGCCAAAGAACATGCAGCGACAGTTTAATCTTTTAGGGAAACTTTTCAGAGCCTAAAAAACGATCTGCTACTCATCAATATGATAAGGAATATTATATACAAAGAGAAGGAAAAAATGATGTTGATTCCTTGTAATGCTGGAATCGAATTCAACGAAGTCGCAGATGAGCTTGCAAATATAGGATGAACGCAGTCATTATATTTTTTAGCCACCACATTTCAAAAGATCTTCTGATATATGCGTCAAATTACTTAGCCGACAAACACGTGAACGATTGGGCCGCCTATCTACACTACCACAATTTTCCTATCAGATTCTCCTTGCAGAGGTGTCAGAACGTTTGTGCAAATAAGAATTGGGCATTCAATTCCCACACATAGTCATTTACTACATGGATCGAAGCCGCCATGCGTATACCGCAATATACCAGATTTGTTTGTGGAACATCCCCTGGAAGAATGCCTCGAACAAAGACAAGATCCAAACAGCAGTTTCAGGCAACAGCAAATCCTCTGACCATCTGAAATAAGCAAACTAAGAGAGTATTTAAATGTGATACCTATAGACATCGCACGCAGAATTGCCGCTGCACGTGCCGCAATCAGACTGAAGGGCTTGGGATATAAGCTCAATCTCACATATGGGCACTCAAGCATTCTCAGAAACTTTGAGTTCATCCCCTCGTCGACGGATCAGTGTGTGCCCTCGCTAAGTCCAAGCGGAACTTTCTCCACCCATATTCCACCAAGGGAGGAGTGGACCGGGGACAACACTTGGGTATAGGACCTCGTTAACCTATTCATGGATGGCTCGAAGCTGGACGGTAGGGTTGGAGGAGGAGTATTCCGCAAAGAGCTCCCCATCAAACTCAAATTCAGGTTACCGGATCACTGCAGTGTGGTCCAAGCAGAGGTGGCCGCAATTAAAGAAGCAGCTGACTGGCTACTTACTTGCGTAATAACAGTTAAGAGGGTAAATATTTACTTCGATAGCCAAGCGGCTATTAGGACCCTAGGCTCTATTATGGTGTATTCGAAGCTGGCCAGGGAATGCCTGGTCTGCCATTCGATTGCATCAGAATTCTTCGACATAAAGATAATTTGGGTACCTGGTCACAGTGACATTGCAGGAAACTGCGAAGCTGACGAGCTGGCGAGACAAGGGACCTGTGAGGAAATGTGCCCGCGAATCGGGATCCCCTTGACAACATGCGCTCTACTCCTGGAAGGATGGGCTCTGCACCAACTCAGCGCGCGCTGGGCAAGTACACGAACGTGTAGGGTCGCGAAGTCCTTCTGGCCACGTTTGGATAGGAGGCGTTCGAGGGATATCCTGGGGATGACAAAATGTCATCTCTCAAATTTCTTGGGCATCCTCACGGGGCACCGTCCGCGAGGTATACATGGCGTGAAACTCGGATTTACTTCGAGTCCTTTTTGCGTTAGATGTATGGAGGATGAGGTGGAATCATCTCAGCACCTGCTCCTTAGCTGCCCAGCTTTCGCGGGACTAAGATTCAAGCATCTTGGTTCTCACTTCTTTTCTGCGCCTGATGATATAGCAGATATTGAAAAAACAAAAATCTGATGAGCTTTATCAGCAGCATAAAGAAAGATATTGAAGTCATTGCAAAATCTCTTCTTTTCAAAATTTATTATGACACAAGCAGAAATTACAAGACAAGTAAACACGCAAAATTTACTACAAATTGAAATTTATGTGGCCTACTTTGATATGATCTAAAGAATTTATGAAGAATGATAATTATAGCGTTGCCATATTGTAAACATTGCAAAAAAGCACCAAACTCGAAAAAAGCATCGAGTAAAAAAACTACCCGCTGGTGGAAAAATTATCATGTATTTATTTGCAAGTATCAGGTATTGAGCGATGACTAGTCATAAATACTAGCGAGTTATACGGCAACTCCGCAAAACTCGCCTAAAACGAAATCTCAGTGGCGGATCGTTAATGATTTGGGCAGCTTATACAAGTAGATGTACTGAAAAGTGTTGGCTTTGCTTCATATCAACCGCAATAAATGCGGATATGTTGTGTGAATGTACTGGATGATGTGCTGGTCGAATTTGCAAGGAACCTCTAGGCCGGGTCGATTTGTGGGCCAACCTGATGCCAACCTGCCCTAATGGAGACCCCTCTAACTTCGAGTAGCACAACGCACCAATTCACTCCGAAAGCACAGT
>JAYXIM010047506.1:0-25039 GCA_037575425.1 Anastrepha fraterculus
TCCTGACGTGAGAAAGTCTGAAAGGGCTGCAAAATATGCCGCCACAGCTGTTATGATCTCATCATTTGATTAAAAACGATTGCGTTTTTTTATGTCTGGAAACAGATGGAAGTGGCTAGGTGCCAAATCTGGTGAATACGTTGGATGCTCCAACAATTCGACCTATAATTCATAGGTTTCAGCCAATACCGAAATGTTCTTGTCACGCAGTGCGGTGTCCTGATGAAAAATTTGCTTATAAACTTGGTATTTTTTCACTAATTTCTTCCTTCAGCTGGTCTAAAAGATTATAATAATTCTGAATTTATTGCTTTACGCGTTTGCGAGTAGTCCACAAACAAAATTCCTATCGCATCCCAAAAAAGTGATGCTAATATCTTCTTGACCGATTTCTAGAGAGAATATTATATATGATATAATAATTCTCTTATTGAGAGAATATTTTTTGAGCAACTAAAATCAATATGGGCGAACAATTTCAGATGCTTGGTTTGATTTTCGACGTTCATTAGCCCTAAGCGGCATCTATGGTAGAGTCTCAACCAATCTCTTCTTCTTCTTATTTGGCGCGATAACCGCTTTCGCGATTTGGCCGAGTATAACAAAGCGCGCCAATCGTTTCTTTCTCGTGTTAACGGGCGCCAATTGGACACACCATGTGAAGCCAAGTCCTTCTCCAGCTGATCTTTCCAAAGCAGAGGAGCCCTTCCTCTTCCTCTGCTACCACCACCTCTGGTACCGCATCGAATATTTTCAGACCCGGAGTGTTTGTATCCATTCGGATGGCTTCAACCAATAGCATTGGAAAATTTACCAGCCAAACTACATACAACAATAGCGGTGTTCGCTACAAAGGCTTTCTCTACAACTCCTGCTGCTTCCTGCTCCTGCAGGCTTAAACACTTTTTTCCACTAAGCACCTATGTATATCTTATTCATACTGTGAGTATTCGCCCGAATGCCCTTGCTTTGTTTAGCCTGCTGTTGACATCTTCATCTGCTCCACCCTCTGCCGTGATGATGCAGCCGAGGTAGCAGAAGCTTTCGGCGAATTCCACCGGGCATCCGTCAACCAATATCTGCCTTGCGTTATTGTGGTTAACTCTCATGACCTTGGTCTTGGCTATGTTGACCTCCAGCCCGACAGTGTGTGCCAGCGCGACTAGTTTGTCCGCCTTCGCTTGAATATCAGAGAGTTTGAAAAAGAGGATACAGATGTCGTCGGCGAAGTACAGGTCTTCAAGATGTCTGATGAAACTCCATAAAATAAGTAGCTCTCTCATATTTTATTGAAGACGGTCAATGAGCATTTCTTGTTGGTACTGACAGCTTTTTGGTACTTGAAATCTTGACTGGCATTCAGTGTCACACACGTACTTCCATGAAGTAAATGAATCCCGAAAGCTTGAACAACGTTGGTTTAGGCTGTGATAGAGTGTCACCTGGCCTGAAACGAGGTCGATCAATAGGATCGATATACGCTTCCAAATCTGAGCTGGTGGTTTCGCTATGCATAACTTTGTACAGCCATAAAAGCTCGAACTGTGAGATAAGAGGATGGGCGTTAGTCTTTTGCAGTTTTGAAGTATTATAAGTCCACATAGAGCATGGCCATCTTTGAATTAATCAAGGGAAATTTATGACTTTTGCCCGTTATCTGCGACATATATTCCAGATCCCATTCAAGAGTCCGGTTTGGGGTTTTCGATAGGGGTTTTTGCAATGTCTAATCACGAGCTCGGTATAGGGATATGTCAACCTCAGAAAAGGCAAGGATGGTATACTGTTCTGGAGCCATTCAAAATGCATTAGAATCTAAATCTCTGCCACCAATAATTTGAACCTCTTCTACTTCTTCCAAACTCTTATATAGCAGTGAAACGTGGCTGGTGTTGAGAAGCATTGTGCAGAAATTACAAAGCTTTACAAAGAAATGTTTTCGGGTTCTATGTAAAGTTTTTGGCCTAACACAATCCGAAATGCGGTCTGATGGCAGATCACCGAACAAGAAGCAATCCAAAAGGTTATAAGAGATCGTAAAGGCGATGGATCGGGCACACTCTCAGTAAAGACAGAGAAAGTATTGAAATGGAACCCTCAAGAACACAGACGACTCAGTCGTCCACGAAATAACGGAAGGCGTTCTAATCCTCGTGATTTAAAAGCTGGTAGGCAATGGTGCGATGTTGCAAAAAGAACAGCAGTTCTGGGAGAGTTCGCGAATCTCCAGGCGCACTAAACTACGAATATTCGGCTCATGCATGAAGTCCGTATTGTTGTACGGAAGCGAAGCATGGCTGGTCTGTGACACCATCACACAGAGGCTACAATCCTTCATCAACAAATGCCTCCGCATCATCTGCAGAATATTCTGGCCAAACACCATCAGTAACGACGCACTGTGGAGATTAACGAACGAAGAACCCATCCTTAGGCAAATCAAACGCAGAAATTGGCGATGAATAGGTCACACATTGAGAAAAGCACCAGACCAGAGAGCATTACGAGAATGTCACTGGACTGGAATCCGTAAGGGAGCAGAGGTCGCGGTCGACCAAAAATCAGTGAGTGGGACGATTCAAAAACAACAGCACAGAATCGTGTACGATGGAAGAGTCTTGTCGAGGCCCTATTTTCCCGAGGGAAGTGAACAAGGGAAAAAAACCTAATTTGATCTTTGACTAAGAAATCGCTTGATCGGGAAGTTTTCTGTGTAATTAATAAGATTTTGATATAAAAACATTATGAAGTATTCTCGTTCTTCTTTAATAAACAAAGTACCCAATCTCTTTGATGTATTTAGATTCGGATTCTGACTAGAAATGGGTGAGAAGACAATACAATTTGATGCTTCATTACTACTCATCTGGTTGGTTAAGTGGCAATCAAAAGTAAAAGATCAAAAATGTCTTTACCGCCTAAAGAGATGAACCATCCTAATGCACTTACCTACATACCTTTATATGTACATAAAAATATGTAGCTAGAAATTTGAAGTGAAGTGGTTCAATTGTTTTTAGAATAAATCTTATCTGCCTGGTTATTTATGAAATATTGGTTTATTATATAAATACGGCTCCATAAAGCATTACTGCCAATGGATTAGCCTAACTAAATAATCTAATCAGGAGAAATTTTAAATTCTCGCAATAATTTTATAAAACAATCGCTGGCGATTCCGTAGTGTCTCGAATATTGCTAAGCTTTATATTGTGATTGGCAGGCGTAATCTGACCATTGGGAAAATCACAAACGAGCTTGTCAAGAGGAAATTTATTTCAGATAATTAAAATGTTACAGTTATGAAAACAAGCATCCGCATTAGGGTGGGTACTAAATAGGGTATGTAACGATTTTCCCGACTTTGATTCTAGCAGACTCGGATGCTATATGAAATTCTAAGAAAAAGTGTCGAGTGGACAAAGTCAATTTTGGACCTCAAAAATTTGAAAAGAAGCTAATTAAAGATAGCGAAATAATTAATAGATACGAAAATTGAGAGGGAATTGTGGCTATGAAGACTGAACCTTTAAATTAAAAGTTCCTTTAAATAAAAAATAAATAAAAAAATTTTTTAAAAATGCTTTTATTTATATTTAAAGAAATTATGTACAGTAAAAAATTATATTCAGTACAGTGGGATTCTTTAAATAAAAAATAAGTAAACATATATTTAACAGATGTTTTTATTTATATTTAAAAAAATTATGTACATTAAAATTTTATACACAGTACAGTGGGATTATTTAAATACAAATAAGTAAAAAAGTATTAAACATTTTTATATTTATATTTAAAAAAATTATGTACAGTAAAAAATAATATACATTGCAGTGGGATTCTTTAAATAAAAAATTAGTAAAAAATTTTTTTAAAAATGTTTGTATTTATACTTAAAAAAATTAAGTAACAAAATAAATAAATAAAAAATAATAAATAAAATATATAAAAATAAATTCATCAAAAAATCCCAAAATAAAAGTTTGTTTTAAAAAACAAAAAAAAAATCCCAAAATAAAGTGGGTTGTAAAAAACAAAAAAATCCCCAAACAAAAGTTTTGTTAAAACACATAAAGTCCCAAAATAAAAGATTAAAAAAAAAAAAAATTTTTTTAAAAAACAAAAAATTCCAAAAAAAAGTTTTTCTTTAACAACAAAAAAATACCAAATACTTTTTTTGTCACAATATTAAAAAATAATATATGATTTTTTTTTTGTAGCGCCAACATGTTTTTTTTAAACAAAACAGTCCCAAAATAAAAGTGTGTTTTAAAAAACAAAAGTCCCAAAATAAAAGTTTTGTTAAAAAGCAAAAAGTCCCAAAATAAAAGTTTTTTTTAAAAACAAAAAAATCCCAAAATAAAAGTTTTTTTAAAAAACAAAATATCCTAAAAAAAAAGTTTTTTTTAACAAAAAAATCCCAAAATAAAAGTTTGTTTTAAAAAATAAAAAAATCAATAAATAAATTTTTTTTAAACAAAAAATTGCCAAATAAAAGTTTCTTTTAAAAACAAAAATATTCCAAAATAAAAGTTAAAATGCCAAATGTTAATCACGCAACAACGCAATCGGCTACGGCCGCCAATTATTAATTTCATTTTCAAATTTTCATTGGCTTTGCTATACGTTGCCTTCGTTTTCCTAACCCCGTAGCCTCACACTATTCCTGATGCCTTCTAAGCAATTTGAAATCTCTGCAGTCGCTCTCTCTCGGCGATCTATTTTGTTTTTATCTTTCGTGTTTGATATTATTCAGGAAGTTGTGGATTGCCCCTCCTTTCTGAAGCGAATCTATGGTAATACCCCTTTAGAGCGCTTCGTAATGTAGATTTTCTCCGTATTGGCTTCATAGCTGGAGTGCACCCGCTATGAGAGCTCTGATCGAATTCAATGCTATTTACAAATTTATTGGGATTGGCTTTGCTTCTTCTAAACAGTTTTTTATTAAAATTATTAATATTGTCTATGAATAATTTTATTTGGTGGCCTTGCTATATTTTTGCTCACGGATTATGATTATTATTATTTTTTATTCGTTGCAACATCTGTATTAGTCTGTAAGACAATTTGCTTCTCATCAATAATTTTCACTTCAATAAAATTAGAACAAACAAAACAAAAAATAAAATAATTACAGATAATTTTTTTTATTTTGTTATAGATAGGTTTTTTTTTTTGAGGACTCGAAATTGACTGCAGAGCTACGCTTTAGTACCTTTTTTTCCTAGAATTGTATATAGAAAACGAATCTGTTAGGAATGATGCCGAAAAAAAACTTTACCCGCCCTAATATAGCTTACATTTATAAATACATATGCGCATATATAAATATTTATAAGCTGCTGCAGAGGAAGATATACATATTTATATATTTAATTATATGAAAATTGCCTCAGCACAGCGTCTTAATCTTGTATTTTATGCGCAAATGCTAATTCTTAGTCGATTCGCCAATGCTAATTCTTAGTCTAAGCACTAATCATCAACAAAAATTTAATAAATTCTAATTTTTATTTCTTCTAAGTATAATAAAATAAAAGTTTTGCCCCTTTGTAACTAGATACTTAAATTTTAAAAATTCATTTTTAAAAAATATGTTTGCAAGGAACATTTTGGGGGTCTGGTGTAAAAAAATATGCAAACGTATAAATGGAAAAATTTCGCATTTACCAAACTCATTAGAAACTAACTTTTTTTATTTTAAATACAAGTATATAGTACTTAAAAAATAATATGTTTTGTCGTTTTAACAGCAATTGTTGCAGACTTGAACTTTGTGCTCTCCCGATATGCTTCTATTGCACTTTGCAGATGTATGAAGACTAGGCCTTCGGCGCATTCTGTTAATCGTCTGTTAAGCTCTTTGAAACTCATTTTTCCAACTTGAAATTGCAACAGCACAAACAACACAAGCGCTTAAATTTAACTACAGAACAAAATGCTGCTAAAAAGAAGGCTGAAAGTTACGTAGATGTTAATTATTAGGCGAATTGACTTCATAATTAAAAACTTCTACTACAAACAACACTTTCTGTAATGATATTACATCATACGACAAGATAACATCGGCAACTGGATTACACGATATTTGAGGTCGTTCGGCAAAGAGAGAGAAAAACTGCTAAGAAATAAGTATGATATGTATAAACTCTGTTAGTTGAATCGACTAACATTAACTATAGCGTTGATTTTGATTTCAGTCACTTTTTGCCTTATATACAATAATATTTTCTCATTATAAATGCATGATCCTTCATTTATAATGTTGTAGATGCAAATATTTGAAATTAAAGCCCGGTTTAGGAAATTATGTGACCTTTTTACAATACAATTTTTAGAAAATAGAACATTGTTCATTATGCATTTTTGTTTATATATCTTTATTTTTTTAGATACATGCATGACATAAAAGTGTGCAAAAGTTTCACAACTGTGTGTAGATTAGAGAAATTTGGACAACGCGAATTGATTTAGAAATTTCAAAAATGTAAGGCATTTGTGCCATTTCCATCGTCATTCGGATTATATCGGAATGCTTTTAAATTAAATATTAATTATAATCATAATCACTAATTCGATTATGTTTTTAAGTGTCCATTTGATGATAAGTTATTTTCCATTATTAGCAATCACTTACAAGTAGAAGTGAAATAATCATGTTTTTTGAAAGATAAAATCAGAAGCAATCGAAAACTATCAAAAATCAATGGTTGCGTTTTTGATTATTGTGACAATTTTTAAATATTTTTGCTTTATATTTATTTTTTTAATTTGCTTTCTAGAAATGCATTTTTGTACTTTTTATTTGCTAATACGCTACTTGCTTCGCGACTCCTCATAATTAACGTTTAAAATTTGATGTAAGATAACCAATGCTGTTACTCGCAGTAGAGTGTGAAAAAATTTACCATAACCATATATAGGGTTTTCCAATAACAAGTGTTATCTATCGCTATCGAGAGATGATTAACGATTTTTTATGGCCGGAATTGGATGGTATTGATGTGGTCAACGTTTACTTTCAACAAGATGGCGCTACGTGCCACACAAGCAACGAAACCATTGATCTTTTACGGGAAAAGTTTCCGGGCCGTGTTATCTCTCGAAGAGGTGATCACAATTGGCCACTCAGAAAATGCTGTGTTGTGAGAAACCGTGTTGAATGAGACCCCGAGTCAGTACAAAAACGGACTTATGTTCCGAAAACTTATTAAAAACAATTTTTTTTTAAATTCTGCCTAAACAACTTTATTATTATTAAAAATATAAATGTATGGTATGTATAAATGAAAAAAAAAATACAAAATTAAAATATTATTTTAATTCAACTCAACTTTAATTTAATAAATTTATTCGTCGTCACTGCTCAGAAAATTTCTGTACTTCTTATTTCTTCTTCATTTTACTTCTAAAAAAATAAATTTCCTCTTGAACGTTTTTTTTTATCTTTCCAGGGCTGAAACTTAAGGGGTTATATACAGTTAGAATTTTCAAAAAATTATTTTTTTTTTCTTAATGTTAAAAATTTATTCTTTCACACACCGCGGCTCGACTCAGACTGCCGACCAGCAGCGTGAAACACTTTTGTTTTTAGGCCATGTAGAAGAAAAGAAATAATTTCCCCAACACTCACTGAGATAGAAATGTATACCATCTTAGTGGCAACACTGTATCTTTAAGACGGCAAGCCTCGCCGCGGTTGTAGAAGTACAGTACTTTACGAAGGTAGTACAGTACTTTATAGTTGTTGAAGGAGGGATACCTGTATATGTATACTTATATTAATAAATCATTGGCTTTAGCGAGGAAATAGGTTTACATAGACCAAGGAAGGCCAAGTAAGGATTAAAGTCGTTTATTTTAGAATATGAGGAATATTTTTGTATACAAAGAATTGATTATTTCTGGTTGCTTATGTGGCGAGCAAAATATAGAAATACATATATATGTATATATGTCTATATATTTGTGTACATAAATTTTATACAATTCAAAGTTATAAATGCGTTCCTTGTATCTCATGACTAATTGCAGCATTTCATCAAAGCTAAGCGTTGCGTATAGAGTTCGGTTCTGTTTGAACTTAAACACTGATTCTCCTGTTTAATATTGAATATTTTTTCTATTAAAAAGTGGCCCTCTGCGGCGCTATGAAGCGGAAGGAATAACTATACACACATATATGTATATTGAAAAGTAGTGTCACAGCGAAGTTGCTAATTGACTATTTTTTCAGAATGTTTAAGAAAATTAATATGGTAGTACCTCTTACCAGTTTCAGTATATACATATATGTAGGTATGTACATACATAAGTACTATTTGTTAAGGATATTTAAATACTCATTAGAGTGTAACGGGTTAACCGCAGTCCGTGCAACTGAAAATAACGGATAACTGCAACTAAAGGGGCATGAAAAGTGAATTGTAATTAAGCAGATTCAACGGGATATGTCCCTCGTTACATACATACATACATACATACCTATATCTATACATAGTTGGTATGTTTTCTATTAATTAAATATTACGGTAGGTTCGGGTTTGTTTACATTTTAGAGAAAAACATACATAGCCACTCACATACGATTATATGTATACAAAAACAAAAAGAAATAAACACACATTGCTGCAACAACACCAAAAGAGAAAACTGAAACATTTCACTAACAGCAACAGCGTCGTCGGGCCCCCACGAAGGCAACGTGTTTTGCGGCCGAAACTTCTCAACAATTTTGTTTTGCTTTCATCTTCGCTTGCTTCGAAACGATACCAATAACCTGTTGACTAAATACTATACAAATCGTGTTGCTATGTTGCGCAACATTTTTCGTGCGCTATAGATAGCCACAATTTAAGCAACATGTTGCTGTAGCTTACTTAACCTCGTGTCTTTTTTTTTGTTGTGGGCTCTTTGTTTTCACACATTTCTGCTTTCGGCTTCGCTTCTGCTGTTGCTGGCGCATTGGTGCTGCCGTTGTTGGAGCTCAGCCATCGGATGTTTTTCGTATTGGCATGCCGTATTGTGCTCCCTATCGTGTAAATTGTTTCAGTTTTACTTTGCCGTTCATGTAGAATGAGTCGTCGCGTAGGGGGCGGCACGTTTGAGTAAAAAAATATTAGCCACGTTGGAGATTAACAGAAAGCGAATCTAACGCTTTGTTGATTTTTAGCGATTTTTAGGTTGGCGTTAAGTTAAAATATGTTATACAAAAACAAATTATAATTCGCTGTTATGGTTGAGGCCGGTCGACCGGAAGTATCGTATGATTTTGATTCGACAAAAACCTGTTAAATTTCGAAGTGCATTCGTTGTAGTTACAGTTCCAATAGCGAAATACGCACCAGTGCAACCTTTGTTGATGTCGCCGAAACAAAATTCGCGGGAACAACGGTGTAAACCACTAGGTGGTGTGTTTTTTGTTCTTTGCCAAACATGTGCATACGTAGCGCCATGCATAGTAATATGTACATATGTATGTATGTATGCCCATATTTAGTGCTTGCACAAGTGCATACACATAATTGCAATATGTGTGCATATAAGTATGTACATACACAGTTATACAAAAGTGCATCAAGGTTTTGACAGCGAATATAGTACATAAATGCGGCGGAATGTGTGACTGAAATATTTCCACTCTTATTTGACGCAAATATTTTAACAGAACAATCATAATCAAAATTTCGTAAACACTTCATTGCTGCGCACGGCGATGGTCGCGTTGTTTGTGGGGGCGCGTCTGTTGACTTCGTCTTTTTTTGTTTTTGTTTTGTTTGTATTTTTGAAATGTGGTGTAAATATTTGTATACACAGCTTGATGCGACCGATATGTTCAATTATGCGCATTTGTATTTTTGTGTTTGACGTTTTTGCGAACGCCCTGATCTTTTTTCAAGGCAGTAAAGAAGTTCATTCCTCGCAATTTATTTTATTTCATTTTTTTTATTTTCATTTGATCTCAAAGTTCACTTTGCACTGTGAATAGAAGCCAAGTGCAATGAAGACTGCCAATTCCTTACGCTTATTAAATCGGCCTTTGGAACATGCATATGTATATGTATGTATGTGTAAGTATGCACATATGTAATAAATTTTGACAGACACACACACATATGTACATGCAAAATGTGTGCATTGACTACATAACATGCACAATATTCTCTAAAAGATATGACCATATGTGAGTGGGATGTAAAAATATGCCTTGTAGGAATAATTAAAACGCAAATGCAAGCCGGCGTATGTAGTTGAGTGGATTTGAGTGGATTACGAATGCCGTTCGGTTGGTGCTGGGTGCGAATAAAATTAAAATATGCTCATATTGCACTCATTATTAAGCTTTGAAAGTCAAATTAGCAATGCGACTCGATGCAAGTGCGGTTGGCTGTAAAAAATCTGTACATTCTACAGAAGATAAATCAAAAATTTGAAAAATATGGTTTAACAAAATATGTGCTTACTTTATTTATTTCAAAAATTAATTAACAGCGCGAAATATCGATGCAAAAACTGTAAACTAGGCGAATGCGTGAGAAAAAATGTAACAGATGGTTTTTAAAAGGAGTTGCTAAAGGGTGAAAATAAACGCCAATTACCGAGTTGTGAAACAAGCATTAATTTTTCATTGATATCAGAGTTGTGAATTTTTTTTTTTTTTTTTAATGAAACGTTATAAATATTTAAATACATTTCATTCCATTACACCTAGTTCACAACTATCAAGTAATATTATTTTATTAAATTCGACAGTATTTACAGGAAATACGTATACTACTGTGGGCAAAAAGTAAGGTGAATTTGGTTGTAAAATGAAAAATCTTTATTTATTGTTGTAAATCAATTTCATCCCCTTCAAAATAATCCCCTCTCGATGAAATACACTTATGCCAACGATTTTTCCATTCCCCGAAACATGCCAAATAGTCCATTTTCGGTATAGCCATCAGCACCTTCTTCGATTCAGCTTTTATCTCCTCAATCGACTCGAAACGCGTTCCCCGGAGTGGTCTCTTGAGTTTTGGGAATAGCCAGAAGTCACACGGAGCCAAATCAGGTGAACACGGTGGTTGTGGAACGATATGCGTGGAATTTTTGGCGAAATGGTCACGAAGAACGAGTGCAGTGTGAGACGGTGCATTATCGTGATGCAAAAACCAAGAGTTGTTGGCCCATAATTCTGGTCTTTTTAGACGAATTTCTTCACGTAAACGACGCATAACGCTCAAATAATACTCGTATTCCTTATTAACAGTTTGGCCAGGTGGAAGGAATTCATAGTGCACCACTCCACGAAAATCGAAAAAAACTGTAATCATGACCTTTATTTTTGAACGACTTTGACGTGCTCTTTTCGGTCTGGCCTCGCCTTTAGTACGATATTCGCTTGATTGGTCGGTTGTTTCAGGGTCGTAAGCATAAATCCAAGTCTCATCTCCCGTAATGATGCATTTGAGCTTGTCCTGATAGTCTGAAAGCATTGTTTCCCGCACATCAACGCGACGACTTTTTTCCAAGAAATTGAGAGTTTTCGGTACCAAACGAGATTTGACTTTTCGTAGGCGCAAATGGTCTTTCAAAATGGTTTTCACAGATCCTTCTGATATTCCGATCATATCAGTATGGTCTTTAACAGTCAACCGACGATTTTTGAGCACTAACTCCTTCACTTTATTGACGTGTTGGTCATCTGTTGACGTCGATGGTCGTCCGGAGCGCCCCAAGTCATCAACACGTTCTCGACCCTCTTTGAATTCTTTGTACCACTCATAAACATTTTTCTGCGACATGGTCGAATCACCAAATGCCTTCTGCAACATGCTAAACGTTTCCGCAGCCGAAATTTCATTCCGCAAACAAAATTTGATGGCACTTCTCTGCTCAATCAAATCAGACATTGTAAAAATCCAAAAATGCACTCTTGGTCGTTTGGTAAACACAAGCGTAAGTATATTACTGATAATGACATTCACAAGAAAGTTGGCCCAGATGTTATTAACAGTGCTGCCAACTCATGAAAAAAATAAATAGAGCGAAATTTTAATCCCGCGAAGTTTGACAAATAAATTCACCTAATTTTTAGCCCACAGTAGTATAACTGGAAGACAGCTGACAGAAATTTCCATATATTTGTCAGTCATCAAAATTTCTGGAGCAAGATCATTTGGTTTTTTCCGTTTAAGTCTCCGGCATTGGCCATCTAAATTGGCAAGTCGCCGAGCCTCCGGGTTAGCATGTTTTTCGAGCCTTTCGGCATGAGCTACAGCGTAATGTTGGGCAACTTCTGCTACTAATGACATCTTGAGGTTACGATGTAAATCAGTGTTCCTCACATACCATGGTGCGTTTACCGCGTTCATTAGAAACTTGTTTTGAAATCGTTGTATTTTTTCGATATGAGTTTGTTTGGCACAGCCCCATAGCATAGTATACCATAAGTACACACAGGTTTAACCGACCGCTATTAGAAAAATGTTTTTCTTAATTTGGTGTTTCACCGAGACTCGAACCAACGTTCTCTCTGTGAATTCCGAATGGTAATCACGCACCAACCCATTCGGCTACGGCGGCCGCAGGTTTCAATACTTGTTTATAAATTAAAAGTTTGTTTTGTATGGAAAGAGGAGACCTTCTTCCAGAAAGCCAGTTTAATTTTTGCATGTTGAGGTTTAATTCCACGTGTTTTATTTTAACGTGCTCTTTTCAGCATATCCCTAAGTACTTCCCCATATTGGAGTAAGGAATTTTCTTGCCAGAAATATATACAGGATGATATTGAATTTTTTTGTTTGTAAAATCCACATGAAGTGACTTGGCTTCATTACGTTTTATACGCCACTTTGTAGTCCATTCGGTGATTTTGTTAAAACATCTTCCTGAAGTTTGCGAGTGGACTGCGTCTCATCGTCTCCAATTGCTAAAATGCACGTATCGTCAGCAAAGGTAGCTTTAGTGCCAGATGTGAAAAGCACATAAAGTATAGGGTCAAGGATACTGCATTGTGGAACCCCGGCTTTAATTCGCTTTGGGCTTGAATAAGAGCTATCGCACTTGATCCTGAAATATCTGTTATTTACCTACGAAGTAAATAGGTCCAAAAACTCCCTTGGAAGCAAGATTTTAATTTTATGGAGTAGTCCGTCATGCCATACTTTGTCGAAGGTCTGAGCAACATCGAGAAATATAGAAGAACACTTTTTTCTTTTCGATTCCTTCTTCTATCACATTTGTGATCCTATGCACTTGTTCGATAGTTGAGTGCTTTGCTCGAAATCCGAACTGGTGCGTAGGAATAAGGCGTTTGTTTTCAATCAAACCGCTGCTTTAACCGCTGCAGAATTATTTTTTCGAGTAGTTTGGACATTATAGGTAGCAAGGAGGTCGGACGGTATGATGACACTTCGTGAGGACTTTTGCTAGGTTTTGGTATCATTATTACCTCTGAAATTTTCCATTTTGCATTTATAATTTTTCTTAGCTTAATCAATGTTTTTTGAGGAATATTATTTAAGGTTTCAGCGGTGATAAGATCGAAGCCGGGTGCCTATTTTAGACTTCAGGAGATTTATTTCACGCTTTATCTCTGCAGGCGAAGACAAACCGAACTGGTTTTCAGCTTAATGAATATCTTTAAGCAATGGTGTATGATGTGCTTCATGAGGTTTAAATGTTTTTTCTAAGTGATCAGCAAAGACTTCCTTTTTTCAATATCGCTCTTAGCCCACAAGCCATTGGGTTTTTTAATTGCAGGGTTTTGTATAGTTGGTCTTTTCAGGTATTTTGTAGATTTCCATAGGGAGTAGTCAGTACTCTTTTCCGCTGTTAGTTCCTGTATATAGTGATTGAAGGATACATTTTTCAGTTTATTCATTTCTTCTCTTAAATGTTGAGTCATTTTATTTAACAAAGTTTTTAGCGATGGTTGTGAAAAATGCAAAAAAAAATAATGCATTCATTTCTCAAATTTAAGGCTGATAAAAAATTCTATAAAATGCTTAATAAAATGTTAATGCTTTAATTCTGAAAAAATGCAATACTAATAATAACAAATTTTATAGCTAATAGGACAAAAGGTGTAATCTATTCGCTCCGGCAATAACCCTAACCCTTAAAACCCTTGTTGTTGTTGGTGAAGTGGTTGAGTATTTCCAGTGAAATAAACCTAATTAGTGACCAGCACCGTTTTACTATCACCGTTCTCGTATAATAATGTTATTTAAAAATTTTTTTTTTTGTTGTTGTTCTAAGTCAAATCCATTTAGTGAGATACAAGTATAGCAGCAAATTCTTTATCTCGATGTCTGAGACCTCATTAATTTGCTGCAGGAAAGGCTTACCAAAGGAGCGGAGTCGTGCCCTAGCTAGCCCTGGACATTCACATAATTAGTGGAAAAGACTTTCCTTCGCACCTTCCGCTTAACAGCTCCTGCAGATAGGATTGAAGGGTAAATTGAGTCTAGCTGCATGATCCCCTTCTTTCCAATGGTCTATAAGGGTTGCAGTGATGCGTGAGATGTTTGAACGGGAGCATCTTAACAGGTAATTCGTCCTTTGGATTTTGTATGACGGCCATGTGTTTTTTGTTGTAATACATGTAGTTAGTTGCTTTCATCTTCTTTCGGCTAAAGCACGATAGTGTGAAGCAATGGATGCTTTTAATGTGTTGAGTAGGGGGGAGACTGCCACCGCCTCTGCTATTTCTAGTGTCGAGCCTTTTCTTGCTAGCTCATCCGCTATCTCATTACCCCGAATGTTCCTGTGACTGGGAACCCATATCAGAGTGATTTCATGCCAATGACTAAGCATTTCCAGCTCCTCTCTATACACTGTAAGACTAGTTTGGATGAATTGGAGTTGGAGTTCAAGGCCTTTATAACTGCTTGACTGTCTGAGAAGATAGCTACTCTTGCACCAACTTCCTTGTAGAGTTTTAGTGATTTGCATGCTTCTCTGATCGCTAACAGTTCTGCCTGGCACACGCTGATATAGTCAGGAAGACGAATTGACTGGCATAGGTTGAGCAGCTCCGATTGGAAGCCAGCTCCCACGCCACAGTTCATCTTAGAACCGTCGGTATAGATTTCGATATCGTATCTTTCAATCACCTTCCCTTTGCTCCATTCGGCGCTCGGTGGAAAACGTAGCGTAAAGCCTTTCTTGAAATTTAGGTAGAGAAAAAAGCCCTAATGTCAACTATGAATTTTTTTCGCCAAATAAAATTTGATAATAGTTTTTAGTGCTTGCAACATTCTTAATCCAATAATTGATGGCTTTAGGAGTAATTTGAAACTATTAATGTTAATGCAAAAAAAAAAAAAAGAAATGTCATGCAGGAGCATTCAAGTTTTATAAAGTTAAAATTTTCAAAATTACTAAGTTGTTCGCTACGTTTGCAGTTCGATAAGAAAAGCAGAATTTTATGGCTTAAAATATACTTTTTTATTCAGTATAGTCTCCCTGAACATCGATACACTTGCTCCAACGAGATTCCAATTTATGAATTCCATCCCTGAAGTGAAAAAGTCTGAAAGGGCGGCTAAATACGCCTCCACAGCTGTTATGACCTCATCAATTGATGAAAAACGCTTTCCACCCATGATTTTTGTAGGTCTCGAAACAGATGGAAGCCACTAAAGGCCAAATCTGGTGATTGCGGTGGACGCTAAAACAATTCGAGATATAATTCATGAGTTGTAGCCTTTGTCAAACAGCTCTTGTGACACAGTGCATTGTTCTGGTGAAACATTTTTGTTTTTCTTTTAGAAACTGGGTCTGTTTTCACGATTTTTTTCTTTGAGCTTGTCTAAAAGGTTGCAATAGTATACAGAATTTATTGTTTTACCAGTTTGCAAGTAATCCACAAACAAAATTTCTTTTGTATCCCAAAAAACTGTTGCTAACACCTTTTTGGCCGATTTTTGGACACGAACTTGTTTCTTTAGCCTTAAGTTTTGATTTAGGATTTTGGTGATAGACCCGAATCTCATCCATAGTTACAAATCACCGCACAAAATCCACTTTATCCTTACGAAAACGCTCTAAATATTGCTCATCTCATCTCATCTTTAGCGAATGCGGCATCCAGCGGTGAATGTGTGGACACAGCTTTCTAAAACAAAAATTCAGTCAAAATGTTGCTTGCACTGTCTAATGAGATGTCTAAGGCCTCTATTAAATCACTTACAGTCACTGAACGATTTTCCAATACGATTGCCTGCATTTTTTCTACGATATCTGGTGTTGTTGCTGTTTTTGGACGTCCTTGACGTGGATCGTCTTCAAGTTTGTATGACCACGTTGAAATTCAGCAACCTAGCTTTCTAAAATCGAATGGTGATGGCGAAAAGTCCTTATACACTTTCAACTTTCGCTCATAAACTTTCTTTGCTTCTAAACCTTCCAAAAGTAAAAATTCACGATACTCGATTTTTTCCATTATCGAAAAAACTGTGCCACGTCGATATTAAATGGCTTGTAAACAAAGAATGAATTAACAGATTGAAATGAAATTTTACCTACGCTCATATGAAAAGTGAACCAACATAACAAAAAAAAAATAAAATAAAATAAAAATTAAGGGTAGTAGCAACGCCCACTCTTATCGAACCGTTAAACTTATCGAATACTGAAATATTGAATTTTTTTTTGCATTAAACTGGACAAATTAATGCATTATTTTTTTTAAATTAAAATTTAAAAAAATTAATGCATTTTTCACCACTCTGGTGCCTATGTATCGAAGAAAATGATTAAATTTCGTGTGTAAAAGTTTAAGGGGGGAAACCGGTTTGGGAGCCCGAAATTTTTGTGTTTTTCGTGAATTTTTTTAACAAGGAAGGAATAATCAGAAATTGTTTAAACTTAAAGGGTATTTTACTCATATTTTTAAGTACACTTTTCAATTTTTTCAAGCTATTTTCGCCGGAAATAGTGTCATTAGAGCATGCTGTTCATGGACGATCGCCATCCGAGTATCTGGCTGGTGGGCATTACTGAAGTTGCAATTTTTCTCTGAAATCAACAGCAATTTTTTTTTCATTCACGACATGTTTCCTAAGAATATGAACCTAATTTTGATGGAAATTGCATGTTTTTGAGGCGCTTGAACACAATGTAATTTTTTCATACCATATTTTTTCACCTATTTTGCTTAAAAAAAATATTTTTAATGATAATATAATCCCAGAATTAGGTTCATATGACTAAGGATTGAATGAAGAATACTCCGAAAAAAATTTATAACGATTGGTCGATAACTTTTTGAGCTAGAGTGCCCACCAGTTGAAAAAAGGAGTTTCTAGAAAAAACGTCGTTCTAACTGTAACTAACGCGCGCTACGGTGCGGAACCGACGGGCAGTGACTTAAATGCTCATAGAATCCGGAATAATGCGAAATTCGCTTTAAAATTTTTACCAGATATTCTTGAGTAGTCATACTAAAAATGTATGTAATAAAAAAAACTAGATTTTTTGATAAGTCTAAACTGTGCTCCCCCTTAATTCAGTTCATACGATGGGCAACCCGTTGGATATGACAACTTTTATAGCCAAATCCGGTAATAGAATTTTGACTTTTTAGGTACATAGGTAGGTAGGTGAAATGGTTGAAGTGCCAGTCTAGCCCTCCTCAAGTAGCACTAAAGCGCCGTTTTGATACCATTATGCGACCTCCAACAGTCAGATATCTACAGCCAGCCAGAGCTGTTGATGTAATTAAGTGACTTTTACTTTCTAAAAAAACAATTTTTTATCTAAATAAAATTTCGTGCCATTTGATGTTGTGTTGTAGTGCCAAAAGAAATGCGTAAATCGTAGTTATACGTAACTGCCGTTAATCTTAAAAACCTTAGAAAAAGCAAGTCAATCAATTTTTTTCGTCGAATCCTAAGGAACTGAAGAGATATTTTTTTACAATTTATTTATTATTATTTATTTTTTTTTATTCTTATTTTTTACAAAGAACTTCATTGATTAGCGATTGCTTGATCAGCTTATCATAAGAAGGTAACATTTTTTAAATCTCACTTAACTAGAAGCAAAGATTTTGTTTGTTAAAATATTTTATTATTGCATTTTTAAGCACTACAATAATAAATTAATAATAATGTTAAATTAAAAAACTTTAATATTCAAAGAAATTCTAAAATTTAAATTAAAAATAAAAAAAATTTAAATAAGCATCTTTCCTTTGCTGCCCGTACTGTAATATTTTGTTTCGACTCGCTCGGCAAATACATCCTCTAGATTCGCTTCCCATATGTGAAGTAAATTTTCATAGTTTGAGATACCAAATTAAAATATGTCAAAATAAAATTTGACTCCAGCTGTTCCTCCTCAAGATAGCCTACAAACAAACCACAATTCTGCATTAAATGCGCACAGGGTGCACTTTCTGCTCCAGATAAATTTTGTTTGTGTGCTTTGTATTTGGGTTTCAATGACTCTGCCAGTTGATAGTCATACAGAGTGATCGCTAACAATTTATTGTGTCGCAATTACATTACATTGAAATAATTGTTCAATACGCATAGATATTTAATTGACTTTTGACTGGCTACTCAATTATCATGAAAATGAAAAACAAAGGCTAGCCGAAATCTTAACCAACTTCTATGACAGAGGAGGAGGTTTGCAATTGACCGTCCCCTAATTTTTTATTTGGAAAAAGTTCACAAATATTTTGGTTAAAAATTTAAATTTACATATAAAGCTAATAAATCAAAAACAAGCGGTATTTAATATGGATGGGCTATTTTAAATGTATTACAGGTTGGTTGAAAAGTATAAAAAAAGTATAAAAATTCAACTATCAACCAGAAGGGTAATGAAAATTGATACTCCATTTGGGAAATGAAAATATAATATAAACTTCCACACTTTAGACTTTCCGAATTAAACAACCACGTTCTTCCGCTTTCATCGGAAGTTAGGTATATTGGAGTGATTCCTGACTCCGAACTCCATTGAAAGCCACACAGTGAAAGTCGGGTAAAGAAGGCCAGTATAGCCTTCTACTCCTGTAGATCTTTGTTCGGCAAAAATTGAGGCCTCAAGCCACAAGTCGTGCCTTGGATGTACAACGAAGTGGTTCTTCCAATTTTAACGTATGCCGGATACCTGGTTTGGTGGGAAGCTCTTCGAAAGGGCTATAATATCACTAAACTGGGGAGGGTGCAAAGGACTGCCTAGCATTGGCATCACCGGCGCTGGTAGAAATTGCCCCAGTGCTGCCCTGAATGTCGTTTTGCACTTACCTCCCATCGAATTTTACGTTATTTCCATCGCAGCTCAAAATGCAATCAAGTTAAAGGAGATTGGCCTCTGGAGACAATCTCTCAAGGAATATGGTAGCACTTTTAGGTAGTTAATGCCGGATTTCTCCGAACTTCGAACAGATCTCTCTATCCGCAAACTGGAGTTTGACGGGTCGTGCCAGGGGCAATCTTTCAAAGCAGGCTAGAATGAGGAAGAAATCTGTATCGAAGCTGATTCTGTGTTCACAAAGGGCTCCAAGATGGAGTCGCCAAACTAAATCCCATCAATCTTCTCCGTCACATCAACAGCTCTGTCCGGCTGTAGATATACGTCTGTTGGAGGTTTCATTATGTTAACAAAATGGCGCTTTAGTGCTACTATAGGGAGTGCCAGGTTGGTTGGTTGGTTAAAGTGGTGATTCTTCCAGAATACAACTAGCGCTTCCGCACCATTTTGTTGCCACGTCCTCGTTACTAACTTGTTTAACGGTTATTTACAGCATGACTCTATCCAGTATGTGCCTTATTAGGTTGTTGACGTCTTAGCCAGACAGTTGTTTGAGACTCTCGAACAGCGGTTGTCCCAGGGTTGACATTCTGTCCTTCCATAGGGCAGGGCATTTACAGAGGAAATGGACGATTGTTTTATTTTTCTCCGGTTGTTTACAACTGTCCCATTATGTATTGTGAGGGATACCCATTTTGGCTGCTTCCTCTCCTATGAGTCAGGAGCCAGTTATGACTGTCAGTTAGTCTCCAGGCGTCCCGTCGTTTCATGTTTATCAATGTTGACGATTCCTTAAGGTTGTAGGTGGGCCATAACGTTGTACTAATTTTGCATTTCTTCTGGTCTTTCCATCTACAATCCGCCATTTGGAGGTATTTTTGGGAAATTATATTCTTGACTGCACCTAATGGTGTGAATACCGATTCTGCAAGAGCGTTACGCATGGCAGATCTCCCTCTTGTCAGTTCATCTGCTTTTTCATGACCTTCATTGTTCCGATGTCCCGGGACCCAGATTAAGGTAACTTTATGGCTTTCATTCCAGGTGATAAGGCTATTTCTACTTTGTTTCACCACTTTAGAGGTTGTTGTAGCCGAACCCAGCGCCTGGATTGCAGCTTGGCTATCCGAAAGAATAGCGATATTGCCCTTGAAAGTGAAATCTGTCATTAGTAGCCTACAAGCTTCCCCAATTGCCAGTACTTCCGCCTGCAAGACACTGCTGGTATTAGGGAGACACACAGATTTTCTCAATTTTAAGTCTATGAGAATATATACCAGCTCCAACACCGCAGCCCATTTTACTGCCATCCGTATAGACTGTAGTGTCGAAGTTGCTTAGAGAGAATCGCTTATTCCATTCTTCCTTAGATGGAAAGAGAGTGGCAAAATTCCTATTGAATGTTACCGTCGCGACGATGTAGTCAGTCCTCACGGAGGTTAAATCATGTTTGTCGGAATAATAGACTGGTATGATCATGAGTTTTTTCTTTCCAGCGACCCTGCTTCATTAAACCTAATTGCACTCATGGTTGCCGCCTCCTTAATATGTAGGCCTATTGGAATAACGTGTGCCAGTGCGTTGAGAGCCTCTCTAGGATATGATCTGATTCCACCGACCGTTATTGCACAGGCTGATCTTTATATTCTGCCAGACTGGTACTTCAACCATTTCACCTACCTACGTAGTTTGGGTATGTCCCCTTCCATTTGAATAAACACAAAATTTTATATCGATCTGTCAATTCATGCTTTGTTAAAGAGATGAATGCATAAAAAAGGATGAAAGCATTAAACGAATCTGCTCCTTCATTTTTAACTGTTTTAGATGGACGAGTTTTAGAGTTTAAATGTGGTCGTACAGACGTTCAAAGGGAACCACGTTCAAAAAAGTCATCAACACCAGAAATCATTGAGCTACTCTAGTGATATTGTTTGTGAAGATACAAGCCGGGCAAAGCATGAGAATTACTCGTAGAAAAGCTATCGGGAAGTCAGTACTACATCGATTCGCAATTGGGCAAAAAGCTGTGGTACAGTGCGTACAAAAACTAAATCTTATCACCAAGAACGAAATAATCCGCCATGAATTTTTTTTTTATTATAAATAATTTTGTTAATCTTGCAACATTCTTTTTCCGCAGAAATAGTTTTGCTGACGTCAGGGTTTTGAGTACATCGCGCATTTCGAGCGGTGATGTAAAAGAGTTAATGAAGTTTATCTTGAAAAAAAAAAGAAAAATCAAATTCTTTTATTTTTGCTTTTTTACTTTTCAACCAACCTATAGTATGTAACCATCGGCAACAGCAAACACAGTAAAACTACGATTTTTATTTATTCATATTTATTTATGAAGTTGTAATCTGGAAAATATAAAAACTTCTTTACAGATTAATTACAGTTAACAAATATTAAATAAATAATAAGTTCTTTCAGTAACTGCTTAAATCTAGATTCAGGAAAGAGAGAGAGAGAAAGAGAGCGAGAGAGAAAGAGAGAGAGAGGGAGAGAGAGAGAAAGAGGAAAATCTACATATCGCACCCTAAATACAAAAGGGTCACAACTCAAAATGAGCAGAAGCTCAAATATGAACGAGACGGTATCAATAAAACGGTCCGCGGATCACATATGGCAAAAATAAATTTTTTGTTTTTTGGTAGGACTGTTATAAGCTTACATGGCAAATTTCAGCGTGATATGTCACATAGTTTGATTTCTGTGCTACTGTAAACAAGTCAAGCTCGAGTGTGGAAAATTTTGATTTGTGCCCCTTTTGTATTTAGGGTGCGATATGTCAAATGCATTTATGAGCTTAGTATATTACTCAAGGCGCATTTAGTAAAGATGGTGCCACCAGACGCACAACAACTTTTGGTACTTTTGATTGTCACGGCAAAGAAGGAATCGAATAAATTAATCACGATGGTGACTGAGAATCACGCGCGATCTGTCGAAATGACATGAATGTCGGCTGCTAGCTTAAGTGGTGTGCCATCTTTGCCCTAAGCCAGTCGCATCGTGTGCGCTCGGCCTAATACATCTGCAATTGCTATCGAATTGACGGCAAATATTAGTTTAGAGAAACTTTCCGTTAGCGTCTTTTCTTGCTGGGTGCCTATGTTGAATATAAATGAAAAATTTAAATCATGCATAGACCTGATTGCTGACAGCATCGAGATTTATCCACATGTTGTAGGCAACTAGTTGCTTGTAAATAGCAGTTGGTTCAAACTAGTTTCACAGCAACGATAGCAAAACTGCTTATCAAGTTTGATATGAACCAGTTATGTAAATTTGTACATAAGTATGTATGTATCTATATATGCAAAGGTAAGGTATGAAATGGAAACATTAAAACTGCATACGGCTGCGTGAAATAATTGAAAGATAATGCACAAGTGCATGCAGGTGCGTATGTATGTATGTACTTACAGTTATTTAAATATAGGTTCGCAAAGTATTATTAAAATAATAAGAACCGGCTGTTTTGATAAGCGGCCAAACTTAAACATGCAATTTTATTTACTAAAGTAATTGCCCGACTTGGCTTAGAAATATTCTATTCTAAAATGAAAATGGACAAAATATTTGCTATGCGAAGGAACATACAGTTGCAGAATCTTTTCATAATCAACAAGTTTTCGACATAAATTTTGTTTTTTACGTGAAAGCTAATTACAAATAATTAATATACAAAAGATCAGCAATGGTTTTTCTTTGTTTTTTTAAAGGAGGTTGAAATCAAAATGTCAGAAACATCTCAAAGGTGCCGTCACACCAATGGTATGTGGGGCACGCTCCCACTAATACTATAATCAATCCTCCACCTCGGCTAATTCTACGCTGGGACCACAAAGTAAAACTTCTGGGTAGAGTCGCGTTTATGTCTGAAGACACAACGGGTACCTGCGTCCAGGTTCCTCTCCCGTAGGCATATGAAGGCTATACACCGTCGATAGTCCCAATTACTCCCACTGTGTTTATAGGCGGTTCCAAAGTAAAGGAGACATCGAAAAACTTGCAGTAGTGTTATCTTAACTCACTACCGTCTTGTCTTCTGTACGATACTGCATTGAGTGTTTCACGTCTGTGCTTGTTTTCGGTTCGTCAGAAACTGTCCGCCTTCTCTGCTGCTGAAACGCTTTGCGTTCCCAATCAATATGGCGAAGTCGCGTCAAAATTTTACCTGCGAACGTTTGCGCTGCCTCCCACCTACCGCTGGTTGCGCCCATATCTCGTATGAGGGTGCTCGAGGACGGTTGATGGGCCAGGGCTTGCTCCAGGATAGCTCGTTCCTCTCTAAAACGGTCGCAATAAAACATTACGTGTTCTGCGTTTTCGTCAGTATTCGGGCAGTTTGGACAGAAAGGGCTGTTTGCCAGCTTAAAACGGTGCAGGTATTCTTAAAAACAGCCATGTCCGCTGAGCAACTGCGAAAGGTGATAGTCGGTGTCTTCATGTTTTCTCATTAACCACTCATCCACACGTGGTGTGCGTTTTTAGGTCCAACGTTCGCTTTGTGACTCATCCTACCGTTGCTGTCACCGGCCTATTGTCAGCAGTCGTTCAGCTGCTTTTTCTACCGGTGTGGATCGCGTTCCTTGCCCGTTATAGAGCGCGCCTTGCCTGTACGAGTATGTCTGGGTGACTTCCCGTAGATTAGACTTTTTGGACCCCGCCCAGATAGGTGCTGCATAAAGAATTATAGAGCCAGCAACCAATGACAGTAGTCGTCTGCGATCTCCCTAGGACCCTCCTATATTAGGGAGAAGTCGCGACAGGGCACCATTGACAGAAGCCGCCTTGGAACTTACATTTATTAAATGCTTCAGGCAGACAAAGTCTTGTGTCGATCCAGACTCCAAGATATTTGATCGCCTTTTTCGAGACTATTCGGTGTGAACAGAACGAACAAAGTCGTTTCGAGATAAATGAGTCTAAAGTTTGAGGTACCGGAGCGCGCGGACCGCTCTCTACCTAGTTAATGGGCCGTAGAAGCTATAATATTGGGAATTTCTGCATGAAAATTTCACAGTATATTCTTAAGTTACTATACTTTCGAAATAACGAAAAAACAAAAAATCGATTGCTTGCAATTTCTATACTACCGGGTCCCCAAAATAGGTAAAGATCATAACCTCAATATCTCAACGGAAAAACCATCTGAAACATTCGATTCTAGCATTTGCTTATCCATTCGATATAAATTGCATTTTTTCTCTTGTTAACTCCGATTGGGAGCATAGGGTCTCGACTTGACTCTTCCATCGTTCATGTGATGTCGGCATCTGCTAGCTCGCGCAGCCTCGACCTTCTCCAAATATTGCTTTGGCCGACCGCGACCTGCTGCTTGTGGGCTCCAGTCCAATGTCATTCTTACTACATTCTGTAAGAGTAGTGGCACAGCAACAGAAGCGAAGTAGGAGCTGGAGCACACATAAATAGTTTCACAAGTAGCGCTCCGGCCGAATTTAAGTTTTTACCACTTTACTTTTACTTTTACTTTACTAATTCAACTACAGAGAACACTTACAATTTTTTTTGACTTTGCTCTGAGCTGCTTACTGCAAGGAAACGTAGTTTGGAGCGGAGCAAAACCAGTTGATCGTGCGTTTTATTTTGCCTAGTCTACTCTGACTACTCACCGGCTTCAAGTTCGTAGCGGTAGCGCGAGCAGAGCAGTGTTTTCGTTGATGCTGCTGCTACGAAGTAGTTAATGCAAACACTGGTTTTTAGTCGTAATTTGTGTGGTACCCAAATGCTAATACTTAATTCATCC
>JAYXIM010047507.1:0-24983 GCA_037575425.1 Anastrepha fraterculus
GGGCACCTATTGCGGCGCGTCCCAGGTGGTGGATAGGGTACGCCACAGTTATCTTCTGTGGTTAAGTAGGTCATAGCCTTGGTAAAAGCCTACTCGCAGAACCAGCCTAGTTCTCGTCAACCAACAACTATGGTAGGGGGAACAACATGTAGTGCAGTGTTACTGCACGCGTGCCGTAACTGCCATAATTGCTGGCAGTGACCCATATCCACTTCGGTGGAAGGCGAGAAGCCACTCGTATTAGTAGGTCATGTCTCTGCTAATACGAATGGAGTAAACATGGACTCACGGGGAGAAGGCCACTTCCTTATATCAAAGGCTACCAATCCAAGGTGGAACAGCATACGCCGAGGGATGCATAGCTTAGGGTGAGCTAAGTCGCTAGTATGCGGACTCTGGGGCACCTGTCGCACCCCAGTTTAAATTAGACTTACCACGGCATAGGGCTCTGGCGTGGCGAACTTCATTATTTCCCTACTAAAATCTCTGGTTACGACTGCTGACTCGTCAGCTGAGTGACCGCCCCGCAAAAATGAACAAAACTAACTTAAAACAAACAACACAACAAAAAATTCCTTCCCGACGCGGAAGACCTGTTGGCTCCACCAAACTGCACGGCGGGTCAAAAGCCACCCCTTCGGTGGCTAAAGTGCTCACTAAGAGCAAGACCGTCAGGGAGACACCACCGCACTCCCAGGTGGCTTCTACTTCCTCCAAAACCGACTCGGCTGCGGAGAACCCATTGATCACCAAATCTGCTTTGCCAGAAACTGGGAAAACAAGCCGGACAGAAGCCCATACAGGAAGCCATCCCTCCTCGTCTCCGTCGATACAGAGATCGAAGACGCGCCACCTTCCTTGGAAAAGTTCGGCAAAACCCCTGAGGAGCTGTCCAGAGCCAACAAGGTCAACTCTCAGTTGGGCGGGAGTTTCTTCGGAAAGTGTCAAGGGCGTCCAAGAGAAACCGAGTGCAGCTCAGCGGCGGTGAGATCTACTCTTGGCTCCAACGACCCCAAGAAGCACAAAGCTGCCTCTGAGGTCAAATACGCAAGTTCTGCGAAGTTGCCAGAGAGAGATAGTCTGGTCATGGCGGTGGGCGGATAAAGCCGCACCCTGACGGTTTCATCTCCATCAAACTGGAAGATTGTGGAGAAAACTTCAGTTGGGATACCTGGACGTTCTGAAACAGAACCCAGGGCCTCTCCCCTTTCTGCTCCTGACGCGGGATGGTTCCAGGCAAGGGTCAAGTTGATGCGCATTATGGATCAACTGGTCAAACCTCGCGCAGCAAGGCCTCGACCGACTCGGCGAGGTATGGCCCGGAGCGAATCTCCAACTCATCAAAAAGAGTGAAATTCCTAACAAACCCCGCGGCAGAGCAAGGATACCTGTAGAGCCATCCGATCCCGGAAACCATCCTGGAGCTACTGAAGATCGGAAACCCGAACCTACCCACCGAAAACTGGAGGGTAGTTAAGGTGGAAGAGCCTTCAGGAAACTCCAGACATGTCACGCTGCTCCTGAACCAGGAAAGCGTTCAAGCACTGGACGACCGCAAGGAGATTGTGGCATTCGGGTTCACTACCACTACCATTTGGACCTATCAGCCGAAAAATCTCCTCGCACCCAGCGAAGTACGGCGGCCCCCAGAGATGGATGTCGATAAGCCTCTCTCACAGATTCGACGATTGAGTCCGACTCGGAATCAAACACAGCGAACTTGTGGGAAACTATTTAACATTCAACTCGAAGGTGAGATAGTCTTTTAGATAGCGGTGATGACATGAACACGCCACGATCATCGAATGTCCCTCTGAAAATTGCCACGTTAATCTACTTGCACTGCAAGGCTGCCTCGGCAGCCCTCATTCTTCGTCTCTCTGACCTCCAGAGAAGACGTCATTCTCATCCAAGAACCTTGGATATCAAGCAACAAGATATGCGGCCTGAAAGATAGGCACTACACCTTGTTTTCAAGGTGAGGCTAACGGTAGATCGCGCTCTTGTATTCTCTCAAATTTCGAAAACATATTAATGCTTTTCTTCTTCCCCTTAACAATGCTGACACCACTGCCATTGAGGTTGAAGCAGTCCACGGCCCGATTTGGATCGTGTCGGCTTACATGCCTTACGACGCAGCGGAGGCGCCTCCTCCTGAAGCAGTGAGAAGGCTCGTCAATACGGCGCATCTGAACCAGAAACGCGTCATTATTGGAGCAGACACTAATGCCTACATATTGTATGGGGCAGTACAAACAACAACACACGAGGTGAGCAAGCTTGATATATGTAATAGAGGTGATGTCCCTACGTTTCTTAACTCGTCTAGAAGAGAGGTACTCGATATTACTCTTGCTAGCGAATCATGTACACAACTGGTGCAGGATTGGAGCGTTGATAAAAAGCACTCTTTTTCCGACCACCAATATATAACATTCACCTTAAAAGCCGAAACGGCAAAACCCATTGAAGTACCTTAACAAAAAACGTATGAATTGGATCAAATATAAGAGAACATCTTGCCAATCGACTTACTGATATCAGGCAGTTTGAAATGGCAAAATAAAAACGATATCGAAAACGCTGTCAACATGATAACGAAGACGTGTCAAAGCGCAGCACGACAATCTTGTCCCCTGATAAAAACAGGAGGTAAGCATAAACCTTTTTGGTGGACTCCAGAAATCTCATAACTTCGCAATCGAACTCGGAAACTCTTTAACCAATCTAAAATAACAGACGAATGGGAAGAATATCGACAATGTCTCAAAGACTTTAAGAAAGCTGTCAGAAGTGCAAAACGCACATTCTGGCGATCACACACTCAAGAATTAGAGAACACTTCAGAAGTAAGCAGACTACGCAAGATTCTTGCATCAAACCCAGTCTCTTCCAGTTTTATCATGACTCAAGATGGAACTTGGACTACTACAACTGACCACACTCTTAGAATACTTCTAGAATCTCACTTTCCAGGCTGTGTTGCCAACTTACCTGCACTTCCCAGCACTCTTCAGAGTAATTATGGGAATAGATCAGATCTAATCAGCTCTAATAGCATCTCTACAGCAATACTAAGTTTTAAAAATTTTAAATCACCAGGTCCTGACAACATTATTCCAGCAGAACTTCAAGAAGAACTAGAAATTCTGCTGCCTTGGTTAACAAGGATCTTTAACAAGTGTTTAAAACTTTCTTACCTTCCGACAATTTGGAAGAAATCGAAGGTGGTATTCATTCCGAAAACGGGGAAACCTTCACACTGCAAACTAAACGATTTCAGGCCCATTAGCCTAACCTCTTTTTGCTTAAAGGCTTTTGAAAAAAGTCTTAGATAAGCAAATCAAAACCAACTTGATACTAAGTTGATCTCTGAGGCACAACTCGCCTATACTAAAGGTAAATCGACTGAAACGGCACTTCATTCACTGGTGCAAACAGTGGAAACTTCCCTTCACAATCAGGGTAGTACTCTCTTGTCGCATTTATGGACATAGAACGTGCTTTTAATAATATTGAACGCAACGCTATTTTGGTCTGAAACAATTAATTACTCCATCCGAAAGATGATCGAACGAATGCTCCAAAGTAGCATAATCACTTAAGAGCTTGGGTTAAGCCGCATGAGAATGTACGCCGTCAAAGGCACTCCTCAAGGTGGAGTACTTTCACCCCTTCTCTGGAATCTCGCTGTAAACAGTTTGCTTCGAAATCTCGAAAAAGCAGGCTGCAAGGTTGTAGCCTATGCAGATGATATTGCTCTCTTGCGTGTCAGGCAAACACCTGAATACCCTCACTGAGCTCATGCAACGCTCAATCAATATTCTGTCAAAATGGTGCACCGAATGCGGACTAAATGCGAATCCAGCAAAGACAGATCTTGTTCTCTTCAATAGAAGTAACAATCTCCTCCACTGCAAAACAATAACCTTAAAAGGGAATCATTACTCCTATCTGACTCAGCAACTAGTAACTGTGGCTATCGGCCTGTACTTGCTATTGTATTGGTGACTCTTTGCTGAGTTCGGCGGAGTCATTTTTGGAGTCCAATTTCTTTTTAACAGTCAATTGAATTAGGTGATCGCAAAGTCTTGCTCTATGCTTGCATTCATTTGTCGCTTTATCTCAGACTTCACTGATCTACTAGATTTGTATTCAAGTCAAATAAAAATTCGTTTTACTAATTCATTATATTTCTGCAGGGTACATATACAGTGGTCACACAATTTATTCGTACACTCACAGTTTATAAACGGATACACCTGATACTTGGCATGATTTATACAAAAGAACAAAATTGGGATATATTCGTAAAAAATCACATATTTATTCAATATTCAGGGGACAAAAACTTCTAAATTCATTCTGGAATTAGAGAACTTAAGCCAATAACGAAATATGCCACAATTTAATGCAAAAATATTATTCGTACATAGCCATATAAAGAATATTTTATTAAAAAAATAGTAGAAAAAACGTGTATTCGGACTTTTTTGGGGTGCCTTTAGCTCACTCAACATATAAAGCTGTCTTTAATGACGCCTTTGATGGTATTTTGTGCTTTCTCATTCTCCTTTCTAAGAACTCCCAGACATGTCCAATTGAGTTCAGATCCGATGATTGAGGTGGAGTTTTAAGCTGCTTATAGTGGTAAATAAGCCATTATTGCACGAGATAAGATGATCGCTTTGGATCATTGTCTTGTTGACACAAGAACCCTTTAGCAGTCAATCCAAGTTTAACGGCACTATCATGCAAATTATTGTTCAAAATGTTTAAATTCAGATGTTTGTCCATTTTATCATCAATAAAAACCATTTTTCCTACTACAGATGCAACTATGCACTCCCAAACCACTGCTTAACGTCACCTACCTACATTTTATATTTTTCATTTTGTTTTGTATCTTCTTTTCGCCAGACTTTTAGAGGGCGATCTGATCCGGAAACATTAAATTTCGACTCATCACTGAATATGACGTTTTCCCAAAAAGAATCTGGCTCATTTACGAGTATACAGCGTTTGGCGAACTTCAATCTCTTCTTTCTGTTAATATCTGAAATGTAGGACTTGCAACGTGCCACTCTGATATGATAAGTAGCGTTATGCAGACCATTTCGATCTGTTTGTGGGCTTACTTTTTTAGGCAAAGACTCTTGAATATTTCGGCATAGTAACGTGGAGGTTATTTTTGATTTTGCGCGACTGATGCTACTTTGTTGCGTTCCTCGCGTGGAGTCGATATTTTTCGCCTTCCGACTTGGTGGTAATTAGCTTCCAATTTACCAGTATTAACGTAATTAACAGTAACACTTACACCGTAGAATGTGATTTGGCAATTTTTTTTTACCGACTTCGCGAAGATACTTGTTTTCCAAGTTTCCAATTTAATAACAATTTTACGCATTTCTAATGGTAAATCCGAACTTCGTCCCATTTTGTCACTTTCAATCGAGATATTACGCGCAACTGAAACTGAATCGGCGAGAAAATCTAAAAAACCCCTACAATAATATTCGGTATTTATTGTTTTACCAGTTTGCAAGTAATCAACAAACAAAAATCCTTACACATCCCAAAAAACTGATATTGACACCTTTTTGGCTGGTTTCTGGACACGAACTCATTTCGAAAACTTTATCCTTTGTTTTTGTTCCATTGTTAGTGAATGCGGCACCCATTGTGCACACAGCTTTCTGAAACCCAGTACTTCCATCAAAATATTGCTTACACTGCCCAATGATATGCCTAAGGCTTCTAACAAAATCACTTTCAGTCACTCGACGATTTTCGAATACGATATCTTGTAATTTTTCTACGATTTTTGGTGTTGTTGGTGTTTTAGGGCATGCTTGGCGTGGATCGACGTCAGGGTTTGTACGACTGCATTTAAATTCAGCACCCAACGTTGTACTGTACTAATTGATGGCGAAAAGTCCTTATACACTTTCAACATTCGTTTATAAATTTTCTTTGCTCTCATACCTTCCAAAAGTAAAAATTCAATCTCTGCACGATACTTGATTTTTCCCATTGTAGAAAATACTGATACACGTCGGTACTAATTGGCTTGTAATCAAAGAGTGTATATATATATATATAAAAATAAAAAGGGTACCAACATAACAAAAAAATGTAGGCTAGTAGCAACGACCTCTCTTATCTCAGCCTGTGAATCAGTGTGAAACCAGTTATTTAGTGCTATACCACTTAAGAAAGTAGTTCATAACGACCAAAACAAAAAAATAATAATAACAAAAGTGGCCCTTTCCAACTGATACAATTCTAATCCCTCGGAACCTAGTATGACTTTTTTAGTCAAATACCAGTTCAAGAGCTGAGTAGTTTTAGTTTTCAATGCAGGGATTTATGATGCACTAAAGCATGGTTTTGAGTGTGTTCGAACTGCAATAATTGCAGCAATGCTACTTTCTACGAAATAGCGCCAGGTTCTGTCTGCTAACTTTAAAGTTTCATTTTTTTATTGTTATTAGTGCAAATGAAACGAAGTTATTGCTCAACATTTCCATCTACAATATTGCGACAGCTACTCGCTGAGTATCAGCAACAGGCCATCAAAAAAACAATAGGTTTGCAATATCATATTGATGTAATTAGTGAGTATCGCGAACACACCCAACTTATGCAATATTGCGCCAGCTAATCAGCTGAGTGTCAGCAACAGGCCATCAACAAAATAACAAATGCCGCGAAGACACCCTTAGTTACATAACAAACAAAAGCACGTGTGTGTATGTTTGTGTAATATGTGGTAGAGAATAGAGCTCTCGATTTTTTCGCACATTTTCGAAACCTCCCCGAAACCTTTTCGATGCTCGTACCTCGTATATCGAGTAATTCAAGCAACACTTTTGATTATTTTGACATTTTTGTTGGCACTTTTTTTAATTTTACAAACTATTTATACAGAGTGCCATCGTCGTTGGAAAACAACAAAAATGCTGACAAACAAAATTGAATCTGTTCGTGTAGCTGCTCAAATTGTTCAAAAGCTTGAAAATTTGAAGAGGTGAACAGTAAACGAGTTTCGAGCGAGTCTCAAAATACTCGCACTGCTGGACACCGGGTATCTGGGGCTTTAGTAGAGAGCTCTACAGAGCGAAACAGCACAGCGGCATGTTTGTATATATATTAATTATATATATTTAACCAGGAAAGGAAGTCCAAAACTTTATGTCCGTACAATTCCCGAAAATAAATTCAAAAAGTTTGAAAACATTTGCCTGTAGCGCTCACTACTCAGATACACCCTCTGTTTAAGCTCCACACAAAAAATTACATCTATCGAGGTGGACGAGTGATTGATGCGATCCTTGTAAATGAGTGTACCTCTAAGTGTGTAAGTTAGGCTCATTCACACATTTACGGAGCCAAAAGCGAGCACTTTCTACGTATCTTTACGGACCATTGATTTTGAAAGTGTTTTTGCACGATTTTTAAACGTCACTTAGATGTAAGCGAGATTAAATAGAACAGACGAGGGAGCAATTTTATCGTCTAAAATGTGTACTAACTTCACACTCGTGAAGCATGTACTTGGATTGCCGTGTAAGATTACCAGCAACATTGATTGTCAAACTTATGAGCATCGCCCCAGAAGGAATTGGCAAATTTTAGTAGAACATTGTTTTTAAACAAATAAATGTACATATTTTCACACAGACGTTTCGCTTAAAAATTCCATATCTTCGGAGTATTCGAGATCAGACACCCCCCTCGTAAACGAACTATCAGTTTTCGCTCAATTTAAAATGACATGAACATTTTAAAGAGGTGTGTAAAAATATTGCTGGTATGTTGCGCGGTGCACTGAATACTACTTTGCCGTGAAATGCATACGAAATTTCACTCATATTTTACAGCAAAGTAGTTTGTATTGATTTTATTTCTTTTTATGGTTAGCTTTTTCAAGACAGAAATACACTCGGAGGTTTCCCATAGCCTGCCGAGGGGCGACCGCTATCAGAAAAAAATTTTGCTTCATTTTGGTGTTTTACAGAGACTCGAACCTACGTTCTCCGAATTCCGAATGGTAGTCACGCAACAACTGTAGGGCCCTTCACCTGTGGAACAATATCAAGGCGCACACCACAAATAGGAGGAAGAGCTCAGTCAAACACACAAAAAGGATATACGCGCCAATTATATATATACATATATATATATATAATTTGTAAGGATTTTCACAGCCATTCCAAGTGAAACGCGAATTTAGTAGGTACTGTGTGAAAGAAAAGAGGTTGTCTGTAAAGTCGGTTTACTGACGATAGTTTAACGTGACAACGTCATAAGAAAATATTGATGGAATGGTTGCAATTTTCAAAACAAAATTTTAATTTTATTTGTATGATAGATATTTTGTATGGATATAGAGGAGGAGGTAAATGGAATTGCAATGGAATAGGTCAAGTTACATTTACACAAACGTGAAAAATTACGAAACATTTATCAAATTCATGAAAGATATCTTCAATTTCGATTGTGCATCAGACGTTAATAAGTCAACAACACTTAGAGGCATCATCATCGATTTGACTTTCTCAAGACACATTACACTTGAAACACTCCCTTTCATTTCCTATTTTTCCTATCATCGTTTATTCTCAACAGAGAATTGGTTCATTACCATGCACACAGGAAGAAGGCATATGCAAATACAAGTATGTGAATTTATTTACAAATGCGCATATACATACATATACATACATATATATGCTCACTCAAGTAGGACAGAGCCAGATGTCACACGTTGCCGAACGCGGGAACCGATTGTGCTCTTTGTCGTTCGTTCGGCGCTCTCGCTTGCAGTTCAAGCACATTAGCTTACATTTGCTTGCGTACGGAATAGATTCGTATATTTGATATGTCCATATGATTTGTATGCATCTTTACATGTTCTTTTTGAAAATTGCGCGAAATTGTATATGTATATGAATGTTTATATACATATATTAGTATACAACATATCTTATAAGGTATGTGGTAAATATTACCACAAATTTTTTCCTTCATATATAATAAAAAAATTAAAAATAATAACATTAAAACAACAGGTATTATTAACAAACTTGGTTTTATTTTAAATTCTTCAAGTCAAATTAATAATAATCAATAAGAAGGCATATGCAAATACAAATACGTGAATTTATATATGTACATTTGTGCATACATATATACGCTCACTTAAATAGGAGAGAGCAAGATGTCGAACGTTGCCTTTCGTTTGCTTTGTTTGCTTTGTCGTTCGTTCCGCGCTTTCGCTTGCAGTTCATTCAAGGTAACGACAAATGAGCAAGGTAACGACACATTTTTTCGTGCGTGCAGCCTGTTAAATCGAATTATAAGACGTTATCACGTCAATAAATCGAATGTCCATACATACATACATATATCGACATTCAATTAAGCACACTTAACAGCCCATTCTTCTAGTAATTTAATGCTGAAAGGAATTCTCGTTATAATGTTCCATTTATTTTGCCCTTCCCTAAGATTCTCAAATTTGCATGTACTTTTCAAAACTTTAAACCCATCCGCGCAAAACCGCAACATTTTCTACGCTTTACAAAAATTATAGGGGAGCGTTGCTTAGCAGATTTTAATTAATTTTTAAAAGGACTTTCAAAAGTGACGCCTAGTTGCCAGTAGTGAATAATTCCTAAATAAAGTTAAAAAAGGTACCGTCCTTTTTGTATGCCATCTTTGACACTTGTCAAGTAGGCAGGTGTATAATTTCACATGATAGAGCAACGCATTACAATTATTGAAACTAATTATGACTCAAGCCAACATGCGTTCGTCGCCAATCGCCCAACGGTCTGCAATTTTCAGCGATTACTGCTTCTCTGCTTTTGCTTGAAAAGTGTCAGGTGGATACTATCTGATTGACTTATCGAAAGTTTTGACGTGATAACGTCTTATAATTCGATTTAGCCGGCTGCACGCACGAAAAAATGTGTCGTTGCCTTGCTCATTTGTCGTTACCTTGAAGGAAAAAATGTATGGTAATTTTTACCATATACCTTATAAGATATGTTGTATACTAATATTATATATGTATATAAACATGCATATAAATACATATTCAATTTCGCGCAATTTTCAAAAAGAACAAATCTATATGTAAAGATGCATACAAGTCATATGGACATATCAAATATACGAATCTATTCCGTACGCAAGCAAATGTAAGCTAATGTGCTTGAACTGCAAGCGAGAGCGCGGAACGAACGACAAAGAGCACAATCGGTTCCCGCGTTCGGCAACGTGTGACATCTGGCTCTGTCCTACTTGAGTGAGCATATATATGTATGTATATGTATGTATATGCGCATTTGTAAATAAATTCACATACTTGTATTTGCATATGCCTTCTTCCTGTGTGCATGGTAATGAACCAATTCTCTGTTGAGAATAAACGATGATAGGAAAAATAGGAAATGAAAGGGAGTGTTTCAAGTGTAATGTGTCTTGAAAAAGTCAAATCGATGATGATGCCTCTAAGTGTTGTTGACTTATTAACGTCTGATGCACAATCGAAATTGAAGATATCTTTCATGAATTTGATAAATGTTTCGTCTCTATATCCATACAAAATATCTAAAAAAAAAAAATAAATAATTGGCGCGTACACTTCTGTTAGGTGTTTGGCCGAGCTCCTCCTCCTATTTGTGGTGTGCGTCTTGATGTTGTTCCACAAATGGAGGGACCTACAGTTTCAAGCCGACTCCGAACGGCAGATATTTTTATGAGGAGCTTTTTCATGGCAGAAATACAGTCGGAGGTTTGCCATTGCCTGCCGAGGGGCGACCGCTATTAGAAAAATGTTTTTATTAATTATGCTTTCACCGAGATTCGAACCAACGACCTCTCTGTGAATTCCGAATGGTAATCACGCACCAACCCCAAGGGCTACAAAATATCTATCAAACAAATAAAATTAAAATTTTGTTTTGAAAATTGCAACCATTCCATCAATATATTCTTATGACGTTGTCACGTTAAACTATCGTCAGTAAACCGACTTTACAGACAACCTCTTTTTTTTTTGTATCACATCATTTCCTTCTGCTGAAATTCAACGTTCTTGTCCTGGATCAAATCCTGCTTTGCAAATGTTGACCACGACACGTCCTCGGTGTCCCCCAAGGCAGCATCAACGGTTATTTTATAGTTATTTTCATCAATGATATTAGCTCATGCTTAAAATTTGTTAATTTCGTGCTTGCTTACGCTGACGGCCTTAAAATATTTGCAACTATCACAGATTTACGCAACTCAGCCAACGTTCGATGCGACAGAAATAGAGTCAGTGCCGTAAAAATCAGTTCACGCTTATCAATAAATGTTTGCATGTAACTTATAAATACTAGGCATACATACCAACATTTTGCATACTTCTTATAGTATGGCTAGCTCTGTCTTACAATCTGTGAACCAAATGAAGGTCCTTGATGTTGTATTTGATTCCAAGCCGACATTTAATAGTCATTACCACTTAAATCTCTGCATTGTGCATTGGTTAGGTCAAGTACTCCGGTCTTGACAGCGTTTATTGGAGGCCTTACACAAAAATTCAAGCTAATCGCTTTGAGTGTGATTGCATTATATTTGGGTGGAAAATCACAACCAGCGTTTGTTCGTGAGTTCGAGCTCCTTAAAGTAAATAAAGTTTTTGTTTATCGCACCAATACTCGTTACAATAATACTGGTAATATTGAGAAACGTCATGGAGGTGGCCAACAAAAGACTTCAACATTACGTGAAATGGTTCAAAAAGTGAAGAAGCGACTTGAGCGAAATCCCCGTCAAAGTGCCAATCAAATAGCGAAAGAATGAAAATATCTGACCTTAGTGTCCGCCGCATACTGGAAAATGATCTCAAAGTCAAGCCTTACAAGAACCAAAAGGCGCATGATCTCACACCAAAGAAGCAACATGTCAGACTTGAGAGAGCGAAGGAGTTGCTTCGCTTGACCAAAAGCGCTCAATTTCCAAACATTGTGTTTTCTGACGAGACATTTTTTCAAATTGAACAATTCGCAAACTCCCAAAACGATAGGGTTTATTTGACCGCCCATTCATACGAGAATTTGAGTCATCGATTGGCCACCAGGAGGCAGCACCCGTCACAGTTAATGGTTTGGGCCGCTGTAGCCACAGATGGGCGGTCTCCAATCATTTCCATCGAGCCTGGCGTCAAGGTAAATGCCCGTGGGCAGTTCGGTGGCAGACCGTGGACGTTTCAACAGGACTCCGCACCGTCTCACAAAGATCGAAAGAATACATATTTTTATTAAACAAAATTGGAAAATATTTATTATCAAACAAATATTGTGGAAAGGAAAACATTTTTGACAGACAATTTTTGCTTGAGTCCATTTTAACACATTCCCTTCGGGCACAAATATGTATGTAAATGATAAACATTATTTTCTAAAGAACAGTTATATACATACATATGTATATGTATGTACATACTTTACTTGATTTCATCTCTTCTATTCTGGATGGAGTTATAACGGAGTAGAAAATCAAAAATGTCATTTAAAACTACCACATCATGCCAAAGGAATACTCTTTCATTTCTCACTACTAGTTCTACTGCGCATAAATTTATGTACGTATTTAGATAAGTATATGTACATATATATAGATTTGTATTTAGATAGATGTACATATGTATTTATAATATTCAGAATAATAATAAAAAAAATTGAATACAGATTTCGGTACTACCCATTCCTACTAAAGTAATAAATATTTGCATTACTGATTGGAAAGTAAAGCCGGAATCATTTACCTATTCTGTGAAATTCTAATTGTACCTACTTAACGTGCAAACATTCAAATTGCTCTTACCCTAAACAAATCTTTAACCTATTTAGCATCCCTAACACACCTTCATGCAGATACACATACTTATACATTTATACGAGTACAAAGCATTAAAGCCATGAGTGTAATGTTCACTTTAAAGAGAAATCAAAATATGTATAAATTTCACAAATAAGCGCCGAATAAGAAACTTCCATATATACCCAGCGACTGATTTATTTAGCATATCTGAAATAGGGTTCATACACATACATACCTACTTATTTTTTTAAGTAATTGGGTGAGTTGAAATTTAATAGTTAGATGATCGATAGCTGCGTTTTTTTTACCAGATTTGGTTTTTCAGTACAGGTATCCCTCGTATAACGCGATAGTTACGTTCCAGAAGAATTGCGCGTTATGTAATTCCGCGTTATCTAAAACATAGTTTTCATATAAATTTGGGGGTTATGTTCCAATAGGTTTTTTTTTTTAAATAAAATACATACAAAATAACAGATGCACATATATTTCAACTCAATACTAAAGCTCAGACTTTCTTATACAATTAAAAACACAAGATATGAATAATAATACATATGTACATACATATTTCAAAATTCAAAAAACTAAATTTAAATAATTATGTGCACATTAAAAAATTTAAAAACAAACTAAAACAAATTAAAGGTTTATTAAAAACTTTATTGTTATTCTTCAAACTTCATATGGTAATTTCTGTTTCACTGTCTTCAAAGATCTTTGCGCGTGGGCGTTTTGGGGAGCAATAGCTTCATCAGAAGATATTTCTTTAACATAGTTTTCGCTATTGGATAAGAAACTAGTTGTGGGGCCTTGTGGTTCTTCTACTGCTTTTATAATTGCAAAATCTGTTATCAGTTTTTGGTGGGTGGTTTTTTTAAGCTCCTTTTCAATTTCGTAATAAGGTGCTAGAGTAATATCTATTCTATCTAAGGCAAAAAAGGGTAATTCCCGGTTTACATTAAAAATACATTACATATTATAAATATGTGGTACGCAAATTAGTGTTACCAGATTTTATAATTATGTATTTTCCCCTTCGCGTTATATAAGCCTAAATTTCGCGTTGTACTGAAACCTAATTTTTCCAAATCGCGTTATATCGAAACCGCGTTGTATAAGACCGCGTTATACAAGGGATACCTGTATATGGTTGTACATACATACATGCTTATGCATACTCATGCACATATTTGGGTGAAATTCTAAGTAAATCCTTAATAATTAATTTTCCGAAAGAAAAAGAAATTACCACCGCTGTGCTGTGTAAGTCAAGAGTCAGGATATAAAATTGTAGGTACGTTATTTTAAGCTTCCTAATTGTCAAGTCACGGCCGCCGTAGCCGAATGGGTTGGTGCGTGACTACCATTCGGAAGTTACAGAGAGAACGTAGGTTAGAATATCGGTGAAGTACCAAAATTAAGAAAATCATTTTTCTAATAGCGGTCGCCCCTCGGCAGGCAATGGCAAACCTCCGAGTGTATTTCTGCCATGAAAAAGCTACTCATAAAAATATCTGCCGTTCGGAGTCGGCTTAAAACTGTACATAGGCCCCTCCATTTGTGGAACAACATCAAGACGCACGCCACAAATAGGAGAAGGAGTTCGGCCAAACAACCAAACCCTATAGCACCAATTACAATATATATATATATATATATATATATATGTACATATATATAGCAAACGCAAATGAATTAATCAGCCTACTGTAAAATATTGCATTTTAAGTTTGATGATATTTTAATAGACGAACCACCCAGAACGGTAGCTACTTCAGTACTTCGGCGCAGTTGTAACCATTTCAACTCAGTTACAATTAATAAGCTCGGTATTACTGTTTTAATTAAACATGAACATGTACATATACAGTCACTCACACCTTATTCGATACAAATACGACTTTTTGTAAAGTGTTCTATACTTCAGGATGCGCCATCTTTTATGTCGGTATGAAAACATTGAATAACTTTGAAAAATAAACAACGGATTTGTATAAGTGAGGTATTTGTATTTGGTTTGGTTATTTACAATTAATTAAAACTATTTTTCGAATACAAAATCAATCAAGTGGCCAACTTTATTAGCAATCAGAAACTGCGATCTTTTTTCTGCGTTTGTCATCACCGTGTCAAGCATTTCGGGTTTTATAGCGTCGATTTTGGTTGTTTCGGTGTAAAGCGATCCATGGTTGAAATTATACTGAATTGACGTATCGAAAACATGTATGTTGAAGTCGATCGGTTGGTAAATGACAAAGCTATTCAGCCTTTACATACCGACATAAAAGATGGCAGACCCTGTACAAAAAAGTATCCACAATACTATGAATTCATACAGAGAATCTATACCGCAGCTGAAATGAACAGTTAATTTATTTCTATTTTTTTAATTTTAAGATATGTATTTAGCACTGTATTGGGTATCCACTATTATCAATCATAGCTTGAAATCTACGTGGTATGGACTCAACAAATTTGTTTGTGTAAGTTATCATATCATGCCTGCCCTAATATTTGACCCAGCAGTTAGCATTGCTTTGCTCTTGTTTTTCACAAACAAGTGCAACAATGAACAACAGCAAATTCCTTTACGGTACCCAGGTACCCAGACTAAGAGCATTGCTTAACAATAGCTTAGCGGTGTGATCTTGTTTTTCACAAACAAGTGCAACAATGAACAACAGCAAATTCCTTTACGGTACCCAGGTACCCAGACTAAGAGCATTGCTTAACAATAGCTTAGCGGTGTGATCTTGTTTTTCACAAACAAGTGTAACAATGAACAACAGCAAATTTCTTTACGGTACCCAGGTACCCAGACTAAGAGCAATGCTTAACAGCAACTTAACAGTGGCGTTCGCTAACAACAACATAGGCAGACAAAGGGTATTTAAGGCGGCAGCGTAGAGTAGGAGAGTAGTCATTTCGATTCGTGGGTTTACATCGACAGGTCGTGAACAGGAATGAAAAACTTAACTTGTATTTTTAAAACTTAATTAAAACTAGAAATAAAGTATTATAAGAAAGTTGTTTTAAAAAACTTAACTTGTATTTTAAAAACTTGTATTAAACTAGAAATAAATTATTATAAAAAAATGGTGTTTAAAACTTAATAAGAATAGAAATAAAGTGATGTGTAAAATATTATAAAAAAAAGGTGTTTTAAAAAACTTAACTGGCGCCCAACTTACGGGAACGAATTCAAAAAAAAAAACAAAATCGTAATAAAACGAGAAAAAATTCGTGCCTAAAAAAAAAAAAAAAAAACTTAATCAACAAGTGAGCTACGGACTCTTGTGGTCTATGTGAGATCTATTCAGATCAGCCAGATATCCTCAACCCAATCTATTCATCTCTGAATAATAAATATTTCACTAGTGTCGTCTTTTATTACAAAAGTAAAAAAGCAAAAAAAAGGGATCAATAAAGTTTATAACAAACAAGTTATAGCTTCTTAAATTTGTATTGCGATTCTAAAAAAAAAAAACTTAATCAACAAGTGAGCTACGGACTCTTGTGGTCTATGTGAGATCTATTCAGATCAGCCAGATATCCTCAACCCAATCTATTCATCTCTGAATAATAAATATTTCACTAGTGTCGTCTTTTATTACAAAAGTAAAAAAGCAAAAAAAAGGGATCAATAAAGTTTATAACAAACAAGTTATAGCTTCTTAAGTTTGTATTGCGATTCTAAATTCATATACTAAAATTATGATAAAAACGATAAAAGCTTACTTACGCGGATAAAAAAAAAGAAACTTAATAATAATAATAATGAACAAGTGAGCATTGCATAAACTTTGCGGCCAAGAATTGACGAAAACCCATCGTGGGGAACAGCCAGGAACTTGGAAGCAACGTAGGAGCATCTGTATCAACTTTGCAGCCAAGAAGTGACGAAACCCATCGTGAGGAACAGCCTACAACTCGGAAGCGGTAATCTATTTAAAGTAAGATATTTAGTTATCTAATAGCCCTAAGATCACTATTGTACTTATATTTCTATTAGAAAAAGTAACTAAAAAAATACAGAACAATGGATGTAAACATGGTTAATAGCATAGTGCAATCCGCGGTAGAAGTAGTCCAAGAAAGTTTTAGTCAACAGATTTTAGAACTAACCCAAGCTATTCGAAATATACTTCCTCAAAAAATAGAGCCACATAAACCGGTAACAATAGTAGATGGAGTGCACAGTACTCATACCGATCTTAGTTTGATTAAGTCACTCCCAGAGTTTAAAGGCAAAATGTCGGAATATCCGGCATGGAGAGATGCGGCAAAATTTGCGTTAAGCTATTACAGTGAGGGTTCTGAGCCATACTATATCGCGATGGGAATTCTCAGGAATAAAATAACGTCCTCGGCTAACGAAAATCTTAGCGCCTTTAATACCCCACTAAATTTCAAAGCTATTATTGCAAGACTAGATCAGCTCTATGCGGATAAGCGCCCCCTTCATATATTAGAAAATCAGCTTAACACATTGAGACAGGGACAAATGTCTATTAGTGAGTACTATGATGCGGTTGATAGGCAGCTATCTTTGATATTAAATAAAATAATAATGACACATAGTAACAATGAGGAGCTCACGAATGCTTTTAATGAAAAGGCAAGGGAAAATGCGTTAAGAGTATTTATTTCTGGCCTTAAACGCCCATTATGTGACACCCTTTTCGCAGCTAATCCTCCAGACTTGCCCAGTGCACTTGCACTCGCACAGGAGCTACATCATAATCGGCAAAGATATGAGTTCGCTCAGACTTATGCCACAGGAAGAATGCCACAAAATACCCAAACAAGACCGTTTTCAAAGCGCTTTAGTAGCACAACTTTCAAACCAAATAGCTCCCAAAACGTTTCAACTCCTAGCCCTACACCGATGGATGTAGATCCAGGAAGTTCCTGGTTCAGGCGGCAGACCGAGTTTAAAAATAATACCTCTGGTCATTTATATAACAGTCCTCAGCCACAAACTTTTAAGCGAAGAAGTGATTGGAACTTTCAGAACTCGTCTCAATGGCAGACACGCCAACAAAGCCGTAATCGCGACCAGCCACAACAGAATGTCAGCACTTTTAAGAGACACGGCAGCAACACGTCCTCCCAAGCACCCATAAATAAACAGCAACGAGTTAATGCAATGAAAAACGAACCATATTTTTCTGAAATTGAAGAATATGAATGCGCAGATAATTCCTTAGATGAAATCAATTTTTTAGGCTAAGATCCCACTTGCCGTTCATTACGCGAACCCTTCCGAGCGGACAAGTCCTTAACCTGCTAATAGATACAGGAACGTCTAAAAATTATATAAAAAAATATTCATTTTTAAAAGGCATTAATCAGGTAGAAAGCCCCTTTCAATTAAAATCCATTAACGGAGTCAATAAAATCACAGAAAAATGCAGAATCGATATATTGGGGACAATTTCCACATTTTACATTTTACCCAAGTTAGATACCTTTGATGGAATCATAGGATATGATTTATTGAAAGGTATCCAAGCAAAAATTGATACACAAGCTGATCTCATCTTCCATAAAACTGGAAGAGAGAAACTCAACTTCTTTTATTGTCAGGAAGTCAATATGGGTACAACAATGGGTAAAACGAAAGTACCCGCAGGTATTGAGCTATTGATAAAGAAAAATCATAATGCATTTGCAAACCCCAATAGAGCTCTACCATACAACACTAGAGTAATTGCGAGAATAGATACCCAAACCGACACACCCATCTATTCAAAAAGTTATCCATATCCAATTTCAGCAGCAAACTTTATTAACAAAGAAATCGAATCGTTATTGAGAGATGGTATCATAAGGAAGTCATACTCACCTTATAATTCACCTGTACATGTCGTTTCAAAAAAAGGGCTGGACGACGAAGGTAACCAGAAATTAAGAATGGTAATAGATTTTCGAAAACTTAACGAACAAACCACTTCCGATAAATATCCCATTCCGGATACAAGCGTAATTCTTTCAAATTTAGGAAAATCTAAGTTGTTTACCACGCTCGACCTCAAGTCGGGTTTCCACCAAATTTGCCTCCTGGAAAAAGACAGATGCAAGACAGCATTTAGTGTTAACAATGGCAAGTACGAGTTTTGCCGATTACCCTTTGGTCTGAAAAATGCATTTTTCAGAGAGCCATAGACGACATCCTGCGGGAGGATATCGGAAAAATATGTCATGTTTATGTCGATGACATCATTATTTTTTCGCCGGATGAGAATTCACACTATAAAGACGTCGATGCTATATTAAAAAAAATTGAGTGCGCTGGAATGCGAGTATCCATAGAGAAATCCAAATTTTTTCAGGAAGAAGTCGAATTTTTAGGTTTTACCGTATCATACAGGGGTATTCGAACATGCCCGAGCAAAGTTGAGGCAATACTAAACTACCAGGAGCCGAAGTCATTAAGATCCTTACGTTCTTTCTTAGGTCTTTCCGGTTACTACCGCAGATTTATTAAAGACTACGCTCACATATCCAAACCTCTCACAAAATACTTAAGAGGCGAAAACGGACACGTTAACAGCCGACATTCAAAAAAAATCAATATAGCACTTGACGAAGATGCTATCGCTGCTTTTAACAAGCTTAAGAGTATTTTAGCTTCGGAAGATGTCCTTCTCCAACACCCGGATTACACTAAGCCTTTCGAAATAACCACAGATGCATCGGCCGTCGCTTTAGGTGCTGTACTATCCCAAAATGGGAAACCGATAACGATGATATCGCGTATTTTATCGAAAGCTGAAGAAAACTACGCCACGAATGAGCGTGAACTTTTGGCAATAGTTTGGGCCTTCCAGAAGTTACGGCATTATCTGTATGGTATCAAAAATATTCACATTTTCACGGACCATCAGCCATTGACGTTCGCCATTTCAGACCGAAATCCTAATTCAAAGATTAAAAGGTGGACTGCATTTATTAACTCATTTGCGCCAAAATATTTTTATAAACCTGGCAAAGAAAACAAAGTGGCAGACGCACTTTCACGCCAGTACACACACAACCTAGATGATTCATTTTCAACGGCTCACAGCGAGATTTCCTTGTCAGGTGTAATAAAGACGATACAAAACCCTGTCAATCAATTTAAGGCTCAGTTAATACTTTCAGCATCAGAGGTTAACAGTAAATCCACTAAAATTTTATTTCAGAAACTTATTAGGCACACCATAAACTTCAAAAGCGCGGAATACCTTTTGCAAACCATCCGTGAAAAGATAAACCCAAACGTTGTCAATGGAATCTGTTGCGACCTCGAAACCCTAGCTAGAATCCAGTCTTTACTTTTGTCAAATTTTCCGGGTGTAAAATTCATACATACCGAAAAATTAGTAATAGACCTGGTAAAAAAAGAGGATCAAATCGAGGCAGCCACAATGGAACATAATAGAGCTCACCGCTCCATTCAAGAGAATTATAAACAATTGGTGTCAGAATATTTTTTTCCAGAAATTAAGAAGACCTTAACTACAATAGCCAAGAATTGTAGAATATGCTTGGAAAACAAATATAATAGGCATCCTACAAAAACAGAGATAGGCAAAACACCCATACCCGAATATCCAGGCCAGATTCTGCATATAGATATATTTTCTGTGGATAAATCCCATTTCCTCACATGTATTGATAAATTTTCCAAATTTACAGTCACAATTCCGATAGAGTCTAGATCAACAATTGACATCAAAAATGCACTTTTAATCGTACTTAACAAGTTCAGAAAAACTAAGTTAATAATTTCTGACAATGAAAAATCCTTTCAATCCCATGCCGTAGTCAATTTGTTGAAGGATCAGTTTGACATCAATCAATTTTTCATACCTGCTTTACATAGCAATAGTAATGGTCAAATAGAGAGGATGCATTCAACTTTGACAGAAATCGCACGTTGCATTAAAGCAGAGCAAAATTTAACCGATACCACAGAACTGATCTTACTTGCAACTTATAAATACAATAATTCAATGCATTCGACGGTGAATGCAAAACCGATTGATATATTAAATAATTTTTCAAAAGACCATATAAGTTCAATTAAAGCTACCCTAATTACTGCACAAGAAAAAATCGTTAAAAAATCTAAAGCTACCCCAAGGACATTCAAAGAAGGAGAAAAGGTGTATGTTCGCCGGAATAAGCGCCTAGGTAATAAACTTAATAAAGTATATGTTGAAAATGTAGTACAAAACGACCTAGGAACAACCGTGCTAATAAATGGCAAAAAAGTCCACAAGGACAATATAAGATGATTTTTCACAACTACATACTAATGCAACGACAATGAACCAAAATACACGTTTGAGGAAATATTTTGGAATAGTTTGGATTTTTTGTTAATAGTTTTTTTTTATTATTACACTCGAGCTGCTTCTTCCAACAACACTTCATTTTGTATTATGTAAATAACCGAAAACCAATTTCGCTATATAAAATACGCTATATGAAGATACTCCAATCAGAAAAAATGGGATCTTCTATAAGGAAATGTTAAAACCAATAATTTGTGTAAATAATTGCATATTTATTTTAATTTTACTTTTCTGAATTGTAACTAAATTTTCTTGTTAATTACTTAATTAATTGGTTTATAATTGAACATACAATAATAATTCAGTACAAACCCACATACATATGTATATGAAAAATTCATTGTAAAAACTTAAATTCTTCACATTTTTATAAAAATTTAAAAAAAATAATTATTTATATTTTTGTTATAAGTTTAAGAATTTATGAATTTATAAAAAATTAATCCTTCACATAACTGTAAAAATTTAATTTTTCACATTTTTGTAAAAACTAAGAATTCCTAAAACAAATTGTTTGATTAAAACCTATATTAAGACCACAGCTAACATACGTATGTATATACTTTTCATTTAATAAAAATACGCATATGAATTTGTAAAATATAATTATAATCGCTGTTGTGCAAAACTTCAATCATGTTATAAAAAAAAAAGAACAGTTTTATAGAATATCATTATTATTATTATTATTAGAAGGCCATTACGCACTGCGACCAGAGCTGATCTATTGTGAAAGGCCTATTTTGTAACCCTAGAGTTTTAGGCTTTTTAGAAATTTTAGCACAGTTTTGGGTTTGTTGTTCCAAAGATTGCATGGAGATATTACGATACCACCAAGGTGGTGAAGTCTTTGTCTGCCCAACGCAGGACACTCACAAAGCACATGTTCTGAGCTTTCTATGTCCATTTCGCAAAAGCGGCAGACATTGGTCTCGGATAGACCAATATTGTTTAGATGGTACCTCAGGCTGCAGTGACCTGTAAGGTATCCAGTTAATAGACGCAGATCTACTCTGTTTAGTGAGAGAAGTTTGTCAGATATTCCTTTGTTGGGACTTAGGAATAGTTTGGCTTGACGCTGACCGGCACAGTTTAGCCAGTGTGCGGCAAGTTTTCTTTCCTCCCATTTCCTAAGGAATTCATTAATGTGGCCTTTTGTCAGTCCACAGAAAGGCTCAGGACCAGTAAGTTGCATATTTGCTCCTTGTTTTGCAAGGTCGTCAGCCATTTCATTTCCCTCATGTCCTTCATGTCCCGGAATCCAACATAGTGTTACTGTGTTGAGGTTTCCTAACGTGTTTAGGAGGTTTAGGCAATCGTTTGCCAATTTAGAGGTGATGGTTGTAGATAGAAGGGCTTTTAAAGCCGCTTGGCTATCCGAAAGTATGTAGATGTGAGTACCTCTCATTTTCCTTCTAAGGCATTCTCTCACACATATTTCAATGGCATGTATTTCTGCCTGGAATATTGTTGGGAAGGATCCCATCGGAATCGATTTTTTGAATTTGGGCCCATTGATTCCTGCCCCTGTTCTACCATTTTCCAATTTGGACCCATCAGTAAACCATAGCTGGGAGCCAGGTTTGAAGGTGATAGAGTTAGTTCTCCAGTCTGTTCGTTCATTGATTATAACTTGGAAGTTCCTGAAGAGTATTGGTTTGGGTGATAGTATATCATCCCTATGAAGAATGGGACTATGTAGGAAGTCTTCTAAGATCTTTAAATGTCCTTTCATATCCCCACTTTTAAGTTCAGATATACCTTTTAGTCTTAAGGCACTCGATCGAGCTTCCCTTTCAATTAGAATTGGAAGCGGTGGTATGTTCAGGAGCACACCCAATGCATCCGTGGGGCACGTTTTCATAGCCCCTGTAATCCCAACACATACCAGGCGATGCAGTTTGCTTAATTCGTTTGCCGCCTTTCTTTGCTTGACCTTGGGCCACCATGCTAAGGATGCATAAGTGACTATGGGTTTTACAACTGTGGTGAATGTCCAGAAGGTCATTCTAGGGCTTAGTCCCCATGTCTTACCAAAAAGCCTTGTACAGGCAAAGAATGCCCTTGTGGCTTTTGAAGTAACTCTCTCAATATGGGAGTTCCACGTAAGCGTTTTGTCAAGACTAACGCCAAGATAGTTCGCTTCTGTCGAGAGTTCAAGTGTTGTTCTATTAAGGATCGGACATTTGAGATTTATGTTCCTTCTCCTAGTAAACGGTACAAGTGTGGTTTTGGATGGGTTGATGGAGAGCCCTTTTTCCGTGCACCATTTGTTTATTATTGTAAGGGCTTGCTGCATGCGATCCGAAATGGTTTCCTCATGCCACCCTAATACGTAAACTACTAGGTCATCAGCGTAACCCTGAGTGTGAAATCCTAGGTTATTCAGTTTGTGGAGAAGTTCATCTATAACTAGAGTCCACAGAAGAGGAGAGAGTACGCCACCTTGGGGGCAACCTCTTGTGGCTTTGATAGATTTGATTGTTCCTCCTAGTTCGGTGCTGATCGTCCTAGATTTCAGCATGAATATTATCCATCTAGTGATGGGTTCAGGTACCTCCTTTAGATAAAGGGCATTATAGATTGCCTCATAGGAGGTGTTATCAAAAGCTCCTGATATGTCAATGAATGCACATAGAGCTATCTGTTTGGACTCAATAGCCTTTTCAATAACTGTTACCAGGCTGTGTATTGCAGTCTCAGTGGATTTTCCCTGTTGATAGGCAAATTGAAGTCGATGCAGTGGGAATTTAGCTAGATTGTATTCCCTAATATACTGATCAACTATCTTTTCCATTGTTTTAAGGAAAAATGAGCTGAGACTAATTGGTCTGTATGATTTAGGCAATTGTTCGGGTTTTTTCCCTAGAATATCATATATGTAAGTTAAAAAAAAAACAGCGATACACTCACTTATTTTGTAAACGTAGAAAGGTATACATATTTATCGTTAAAATTTGTTAATTATATGTTACGCAAAATTGAATTCACATTTTATGTTAGTTTTTTAAAAAAAAAAAAAAAGCTCGTCGGATCAGGGACGACCCGAATTTAAGAGAGGGAGGAGTTATCATATCATGCCTGCCCTAATATTTGACCCAGCAGTTAGCATTGCTTTGCTCTTGTTTTTCACAAACAAGTGCAACAATGAACAACAGCAAATTCCTTTACGGTACCCAGGTACCCAGACTAAGAGCATTGCTTAACAATAGCTTAGCGGTGTGATCTTGTTTTTCACAAACAAGTGCAACAATGAACAACAGCAAATTCCTTTACGGTACCCAGGTACCCAGACTAAGAGCATTGCTTAACAATAGCTTAGCGGTGTGATCTTGTTTTTCACAAACAAGTGTAACAATGAACAACAGCAAATTTCTTTACGGTACCCAGGTACCCAGACTAAGAGCAATGCTTAACAGCAACTTAACAGTGGCGTTCGCTAACAACAACATAGGCAGACAAAGGGTATTTAAGGCGGCAGCGTAGAGTAGGAGAGTAGTCATTTCGATTCGTGGGTTTACATCGACAGGTCGTGAACAGGAATGAAAAACTTAACTTGTATTTTTAAAACTTAATTAAAACTAGAAATAAAGTATTATAAGAAAGTTGTTTTAAAAAACTTAACTTGTATTTTAAAAACTTGTATTAAACTAGAAATAAATTATTATAAAAAAATGGTGTTTAAAACTTAATAAGAATAGAAATAAAGTGATGTGTAAAATATTATAAAAAAAAGGTGTTTTAAAAAACTTAACT
>JAYXIM010047508.1:0-24785 GCA_037575425.1 Anastrepha fraterculus
CTAGTATACGTATATTTTCGCAGGTTACGTATATTCGAATTTCAATTTTTTTGTGGCGATAGGTTGGTACTCATGTCTCTCACTCATGCCGACGAGTTCGGCCATTTTGAATGTTCAGTTAATTCTTGACAGCTGCTTTACTTGCACGTGTTTCGGATCGTCTTCGATTTTTACCTATTCAAAAAGATGGATCAAAAAACCGGTATCAAAGTTTATGTGAAAAACGAAATTAAGTAAGCGGATGCATTCCGAATGTTGACTGTGTCATACGGACCAATGCAAACGTTCTCAGAAGGCCGAGAAGATGTGAACGACGAAAAGCGTGCCGGACGCCCGAGCACTTCAACAACAGACGAAAAAATTAATGCAGTGAAGAAAATTGTATTGGCCAATCGTCGAATCACCGTTGGAGAAGTTGCTGAGGACCTAGATATATCGCAACTTACCCAACTATACCCAGACAATGATTTGGGCATGAGATGGGTCGCCGCAAAATTCGTACCAAAACTGCTCAATTTCGACCAAAAGCAGCATCGCATAAACATTGCTAATGAGATGTTGGACTCTGCCGCGACGACCCAAATTTGCTCCTGATGAATCGTCGTGGGTTTATGGTTATGACGTGCAAACCAAAGCTCAATCATCTCAATGGAAGCTGCCGCACGAACCGAGACCGAAAAAAGCGCGCCAAGTTCGGTCGAATGTCAATGTTTTGCTTACCGTTTTCTTCGATTACAGGGGCGTTGTGCATCATGAGTTCTTGTCACAGGGTAAAACGGTCAATAAGGAATATTACCTGCAAGTTATGTGCAATTTGCGCAAAGCAATCCGCCAGAAACGTCCGGATTTGTGGAAGAACAAAATTTGGCTCTTGCATCACGATAACGCTCCTGCTCACACATCGTTGCTTGCGCGCGACTTTTTGGCCAAAAACAACACAGTAATGATGTCACAGCCACCGTATTCCCCAGATCTGGCCCCATGATCAAGGTGCCACTCAAAATATGAGGTGCCACTATCGTAGCAGCATCGTAAAAAAAGCGGAAGGATGTTACACTTATTGATTGCATCAATCAGAAATAATATCAAAAGCTTGGAACATAAACGTTGGTAGACAAACAGTCGTAAACTTTTTTAAAAAAACTAGTTTCGGTTTCAAAACTTTGAATTTATATTTGCATACGCATGAATCTACCACTGATGCTCTCTATAAGGCTTTAACAAGTTAGAGTCTCTTTTTACTGAAATTTTCAAAAGAAAAGTACTCTTTCAGTCAGCAATTTCTGATTATTTCAGTTCTTTGTAACAAAAAAAAAATCTTCGATTTAATAAATTTGCTTATTATCTAAGATCTATCTTACGTAATTGTAGTTTGTTAAAAAAAATAAGAATATTTTATAACTTGTCATTGGAAAAAGCTGATTCGAGTTATAGAAGTTTGACTATGTATATTTTATTAAGAACTAGTTGTACTCGGCGCGCGTTGCTCCGCCAAAACTAAAATAAATTTAAGAAAAATAGCTTTAAAGACAAATCAGTACACAAATATTCAATTCATTCTAAACCATTTTATTGTTTTTCCATCTGGTGCGTGGACGAATAAATCAGAAGGTTTTCCGACACGTGAGCAAGGCGCATAGAGCTGTCCATGTGAGAAGCATGGATTCTCCATGGATTCTTATGGTGGCGAGTTACATCTATGAACATGTCATATTCGTTTCCTCTGTGTAAAAATACGTGGTCATACTAATTTTTATGACAATCGGTTGAACGGCGCAGAAGTTGCTACTCTGCAGCGCCACCTGGTGGCGAGTGGCATCAATGAGCATATTCTACTAACCTTCTCCGTAGAAAAATACATATATATACCAATTTTTATAATAATCGGTCAAGTAGTTTTTGAGTTCATCGATGACATACAGACTAACATTCATATTTATATATGAGATGTAACTTCTAAGGGTTATATCTTTCCAAACCCATTGAAACCGTCTTGCTTCTTACCTTGTTGAGTACTCTTTATAAACCCGGTCGATATTTCACCGCTCTTTCGTATTTTACGGCTGCAGCATTTCCTTGCGTCACTATTTAAATATGCGGGAGAGTTGAAAACTTTGAGCTATTTCGTCGATGGAATTAATGTAGTAAAAATTATTTGATTTAGATGAATTTCCTAGGAAATATTATTTAAATAAATAAATAAAACTAATAAATGCTCTATTCTTAGACAATAACTCAATAAGTGCTCAAATGGCTGAGTGGCTCTACGATTTCTATAATGAAATAGACATTTGAGACGATTAGGGTACCACAGCGTGCCTTTTCTTCACCGTCCATATAATCAGAGCAGATTCGTTGGAATTACTGCCTTGCTTTTGCATTCATACTGTGTTTATGCCATAAAAACACAAACTTTTTGTTTATCTGAATGCTCCGACTTTTCGTCTTGGTGAAATGTATCCCAATTTTTTACCTACCTTTACGAACGCTGCAGCTCTCAACTGACTTCACCAAACACAAAACTGTCGCGGAACTTTTTTTGAAGCGTAATGTATGGCTAGATGGGAATTAAAATTGTAAGATATGACTCACTAAAGACGCCTAGCGGTAAACGGTGAGAACTTTTAATTCCCTCTGCTGCTGCATTTATTTCCAATTTGAAACAAACTTTCAGAAATCTCAGATAAAAGTAAACGTGCATTGTTTTAAATATTTATATTTGAATTTTTTTTATTCATGCATTTTTCTTGTTTTTGTTTTGGCTGAATTTCATAGACATTTGTTTTTTATACAACTTAGCGATTGGCTTAGCTTAAAATACATGAATGCTTTAGCGCAAAAATGTCGCTTACCAAAAGTTCACCTTTCCACAAAAAATGTTTCTTCTCTTCCCCCGCACAAAGGTATTCATAAGTACGTACATAAATACATTTCGAAATGGTTCTGTGTGGTTTGTATGATTTCGAAACAATGGAATTATTTATGGTTAAATCATAATTACGTGGTTTAGTTTTCATTTCGGTAGACCCGTTTTGTAAATATTTATGCTTTTTGTTTAATAAATTAATTCAATTACAACTGAAGTATTTGCATTCAATAAACAAATATTTGTATGTATGGTAATGCACAAATACGCAGCTTTTAATTATAGATTCTTTTTTTAATTTTTAATTTTGTTGTGTAGAATTTTTACAATAGATATATATTTGTATGTATATGTGTTGGTATGTTAAATACAATATATGCAGTTATGTTTGCATGTATTTGTGGCGTGGCAATAATGGCCGGGTGTAGCGAAAAGTTGAAACGTGTTTTTTTTTTGTGTTTTGTTTTGTCGATTATACATTTGTGTTTGTGTGTTTTGGTTTGTTTACCTGTATGTGTGTGTAAAAAATGTTTTTAATGGAAAAACATAGTTTACTCTTTGGTTTAATGCTTTTCATATTTTAATTTATATTAAATGTAGTTGCGGGAGGCTAATGGATTAACATTTGCTTTCATATACACAAATATTTTTCGAATAAATTCATATCTGTAGCTCATTTCATTGTAATATTTTAATGTTAATATTGTGTTTATGCAATTACATTACAGTTTGTTTTACAATTTATTTTATTAACATTTTTTTGCGTTTCATTTGGTTTGCTGTATAAGTTCACATTTAACCTTTCAATTTTCTATTTTTTGTTAGCTTTTTACAAAAGTAAGAGGTTTTTGTGTGTGAAACATCTTTTTAATTTTTCTTGAACTTTATTACTGGTTTTTATATATTCTTCTACTTCTACACTCTCCGTTGCCTAGCAGCATTAGGTAAATAGTCTAATCTGAAATGTGCTCTTTACAAAGGAAAACATAACCTTGGCTACTATCTACTCGAAATGTTTAATAACTGAAAAATAGTGCGCGCCTTACGTACTAAAAATATGCGAGTTCATTTTTCATAATATACAGTGATTAGATTTAGATTAATTTCTATGAAATTACATGTATTATGTTACATGGGTATGTGTAGCAATACACTAAGGTATCTCCAAACAATTGGCTTGGGAAGGAAGGACAGCTTAAATTGAAAGTTTTTATGTAGCTTCTTTAATTCAAATTTTCAATTCATATTTGCTACAAAACATTTTCTTTATCTATTATTATTATTATTATTTATTAAACCCATAATAAATCAAAAGGTTAATGGAATACACAAGAGCTGGCTTCAAGGCCATCAGCTTTAATTTTCTTATTTTAGTTCTCCATGCCAAACATTTCACCTTTGTTCACCGGTCATTCTTCTTGCGTATACATTTTCGCTGGATAAACTATGAAACCAGCAAGACCTCATTCTGTAGATAAATAAACTGGCTTTCGGAAAGTATCTTACTTTTAAAAGTGAATTCATCCCTTTGCATACCAGGCTGCACAAATCCAAAAAAACTTAACTTTTTTCACCTATCTGCTTATATCAAAGTTGCTGTATTAGGTGGCGCTATATATCCAAAATTTAAAAAAATTCCAGACAACCTTTCTCATTTCAACAAAAAAAAAAAAAATTGCGCTCTTAAAGCACCCCTGAGACTTTCCAATCTGAACGGCCCTTCTTCTCAGCAAATACATCCTTCGTTTTCCATTTTAGTTCCTTGTTCTAGAACGTCAGGTTCTTCTGCAGGAAAAGCAATGACTTTATCGTCCAATTCGAATGCGCGCTCTTCGGCATTAACGAGTGGGACAATTTTTTCCTCTGTTACATTAAAGTGGCGCAAACTGTCACAATGCTGCGAAAGCGCAAGCAAATAAGGCGCAAAATTCACGAAAGTCGATGAATGTGGGAGATATAAGTCAATGCGCGCAATAATAGTCGATGACTTTCCGATAGGCTTTTGCTTAAAGAACATTTTCCATTGAAAGTCTGCTGTGTAGAGAAAACAACAATATATCGACTTTTGACAATTTTTGGGACTTATAGATCCCAAATTTTGTCACACTTTTGCCAGTCAAAAAAATTGTTTGGCGACACTTTTGTTAAGTCTTACGTGATCGCTGAACTCGAATCAACTTTTATGTCTTTGCATTTCGAGACGGATCAGTAACGGGTATCAAAAAGTTAAGCACACAGAACTACAGAGTTTTTAAAATAATCAATATTTTTCAATTAACTTAAAAACTTTTTGAAGTGTGAGACAAAAAGTCTTATCCCTGGAAAGAAGATTTCCTCTATCGGGCTCAAAACTCTCCCAGAAAAAGGGCCCTTATTGCGTGTACATTTGATACACTGCATCAATCATTACCTAGTTTTATGTAATATAAAATCAAATGGTAGCGTACAGCGACGATGACTTTTACGAAAGACGGGCTTATTGTCTCAAAAATAAGTATCTCTGCTATCTTAAGTGACAATAACTTGAAAATGTGTGCATACGCTATTGAATATATGGACTTTGTAATGAAACATATTTTAAATGAAATCTATAAATGATAAATAAAAGATAAAAAAATGGAGCATTTATAAAAACAATCCCTGACTTTTTCAACAGTCGGCGCAGTGTATATTATTTGTTGCATTTTTGGCTTCCAGGCAGACCTAAGAGCATTTCGGCATCATCAAGTAATTCCTTTCGTAAAGTGGCGGCCTAAAATATATGAATCTAATGTGAATACTAATGAATGTAGAGCAACTTCGTTAGTCACTTGGCCCATAAGTAAAGTTGCGAAATGTCTTATGAAACTGGCAGGAGGAATAAGGATTTTATGGAGCGCGGATGGCATTTAATACCAAACATTTATTTAAAAAATATTTGAGCAGGGTCCATTGCGTATTGACCGAATTCGGGATGCGGCTCCAGATGGCATCGCTTGCAATGTTATATAAAGCCATCTCATTAACCCATCGCCAATACTAGTAATATTGGCTGAAGATTGATAGTTAAAAAAATCTTCGTGGTAATACTATCATCGGTGAACAAAAAAAAAAAAAAAAAAATCAATTATGAACATATATGAAAAGTTATAGATGTACGTAGAATTTGTTTTTGGCATTTCGATTATTGTAGAAATGATGCACTAAAGAAAAACTGAAAATGTTAACAAAAAAATCATGTATAAATTTTTATAAAAAATATGAATCCACGGATTTCCAAGCCAAATCCGAGTTTGCGAAAGTCCACCCTGTTACCACCGTTATGTTCACAGGATTTTAGTAACATAAGAAACATTTTTTTATGCTTCTAAAAATCGTTGAAACAGTTTTTACTATAAGTTGGTTATTTGACACCCGAATTTCGAAAGAAAGCTGGCATTATTCCAGTCTCGAAGAGTTCCATATTTAATTGCAGTCTTCTTTAGAGCTCCGAAGTCATTTCAACATAGTTGGTTCAACTATGCCGAGTTTTATCCCCTAAGTTATCCTTTTTGTTTTGTCATGGTGAAATGGTTGAAGTACCGATCTGGCACTCCTCAAGCAGCACTAAAGCGCCGTTTTGATTGTTTTGTCGTACTAAAATATTTTAAAATTAATTGAAAGTTTTCCTACAAATTAGTTTGCTAAATTCATAAACCAAGAAGCTTTTCAAGTTTCATCTTTTTCCATATGGCGACCGACCCGGCCTAATACACTGGCACAGTTAAAATTTCAAGCCAATTGTTAACTGTTTTTATCATTTGTGAGTTCAGCTACCTTGGAAAATGTAGCATCGACAAAACAGTTAAAATGTAAGGTATAGTACACAACCGACTCATGAGCTGTCGAAAAGAGAAAAAGAAAATCAAAAAACCAAAAAGTAAGAATAAAAAGGGGACAAAAACCAAATAGTAAACTTGTCTCAGGAGAATTAATGCATTGACGCCTTGGTATAATATTTTTTTATAAACTTTTTCTGTAATTTATTAGAGAATACTTAAATGTGTGCTCAATTATTACGCCAAGCATTATTTCTCTATCCAAAGAATACCCGAAAAGAATATTAAAAACTTGTTTGAAGCGACTACAGTCGTATTATTGCTTACGATATTTTTCAGCGGCTGTCACGAGAAATGTTCTTTAAGGAAACAATGCTCGACAGCTATTAGAAGAAAAGTTACTTGTATTATTTAAAATGTCTCGTCTCATGCAAAAAATTAGAATCGGTCATTCTATCGACGCCAACAATCGAGCAGGCGCCTTGAGTCAACACAAGATAAGACATTGGTCTTTACAAGAACAGAGAAATACTGCGACTTATACTCAAACTTGATCTTTTGTATACCGATATCCCGCTTAAGATGTCCTAACCTTCACAATACCCGCGGCTGCTTCAAACATCCTAATGAGGGCTAGGAAGTGATTGGCAGCCGTACTTCTAACTGATATTGGATAAGCAATAATTTTCTTAAAAACCATAGAAGCATATCAGTAAAATAATTTAGCGTTTTTATTTTATTTTTAATTTTTTGGTCAGATTTATCCATTCCTTCTTATTTTTCTACAATTTTAGCCCCTATTTTGCTTTTAAATATACTTTACATATATTCCTTGCTTTATTATTTTATTTATTACATTTTACTTTTTTTACTAGTTTTAACTCCATTTGGTTTGTTTTTGTCAATATATTCGTATTAGGGCCGTTCAAAAGTAAATGCAAGTGGCCTGGCACTAAGGAATTTGCAAATTACGATGACAAATTTGTACATACACTTAGTTGTTGCATAGCCATGGAAGCCATGCCAAATGCCGTGATGCCAGCTTGTTTGCATTTGGTTGTGAACCACCCTAATACGTTTGCCCCATTACTTATATTCGTACATATATTTGTAAGCATTATTTTTCATAGTAAATAAATTATTTTTCACAACGCTTGCGCTCCCACAAACACCGTCATTTATTTTTACATAAATATTTTTTAGCTTTCACATTTCCCACTTAATTTAACACATTTTACATTTTTACAGGGAATCAAAGCCTCTTTATTTACATACATATATTTTTAAATATATATATATATATATATTTATATTTGCATGTGTCATAAATGCCATATGATTTACACATACATACATACATCCTATATACAACTAAGTCCTATTTAACTGATACTGTTTTTAATTACATCTTAATATTAAAGTTTAAGTTTCCAATTTTGATTTCCTCTTTCCTTATTTGATAATAAATCAATGTCCTTTGGATATCTAACACTCTATTCGTTTTTTTATAAGGGAAACCTGCTTAGGGTTGCTTATTAAAGTACATTTGTTCATTTATTTAATACTATTTCATTTTTTCTTGAGCTGGGTTATATTCACAAAATTTAAGTGGATCGAGAAACCAGAACTGATTTATCTTAATCTAAGTATATTTTTAATGAAGAGCAAGTCCTTTGAATTGTTATGTTGTATGTAAAGTCTGTCACCATAGTGGAACGTGCGCTTTAATAGTAAATTAACCTTGCGTTTCTTTGAAGCATAAAGAACATGAGTATGTTATTCCAACGAAGAATGAATCTCTCTATTTGAGTACAAAATGTTTCTCTCTACTGACAACTACCATACCAATGATGATAGATTACCAGGTTTGGCACTGAGCTATGGTGAAAATTTAAATTAAGTAACTCGGCCGCCGTAGCCGAATAGGTTGGTGCGTGACTACCATTCGGAATTCACCGTTTGCCGTTCGAAGTCGGCTTAAAACTGTAGGTCTCTCCATTTGTGGAACAACGTTAAGACGCCCTCCACAAATAGGAGGAGGAGCTCGACCAAACACCCTGCCCGCTCATTTAAGTTTTTTCGTAGACAAACTACTGTCACGACGGCAGATACCTCGGCCAATCAGCAAATTATTTCAAATTTACTAATTCATAAAATATCACCGGTAAACTGCCTGATATTGCCACACTTTCTATATTTTTTTCACCATGCTACCACATCCTCACCTGCAGAACCTTCGGTCACAGCTCAATAGGAAAATGAGCTCAGGTCGCACAGACTACATGACTCCGTACTTTAATTGGGAGAGAAGGTTTCACACTACAATTGAAGAGGAGGGATGGCACAAAGGCATGAAGCCTGGCCATAGCATTTTTGACATCTATACAGACGGCTCTAAAACTTTAGACGGAGTGGGAGCGGGCATTTACTGCTCAAAACTGGGGATAAGGCAGCCTATCAAGCTGCCAGACCACAGCAGTATTTTCCAAGCGGAAGTTTTTGCTGTGGGGAAGGCCACGGAGCTAGCCTACACTTGAACAAGAAAGAACTCAACAATTAATATATACGTGGACAGTCAAGCAGCAATAAAAGCAAAAAGCCCATATTGTATTAAGTCGAAAAATATTCGATGGAGCAGCGAGGCCATAGAAAGGCTAGCCGCAAACAGTAGGCTGCTTATCTACTGGGTACCTGGTCACAAAGGCATTATGGGGAACGAAATAGTAGATGAGATAGCAAAAAGTGCTGTTAGACTACCATTTGAACAAGAGAACGACATACCAAAACCGCTAAATACTATATACAACGAAATGGACGACTACATGAAAAAACTAGTGGAAGCTAGCTAGTTGGACTAATTTGACCACATGCAAAACAGCAAAAGTCATGTGTAGAACTAACGACAAAAAAATGACTCAATTCGTACTTACGATCTCGTGAACGGACTGCAGAACTATCATACGCATGGTAACAGGTCATAATGTATTGGCTGCAAATGCGTACAAGATAGAGATTGCTAACCAGGACAAATGCAGGAAATGCAGAGAAGAAACTTTAGAACACCTTCTGTGCATTTGTCAGACATTATTAAAAACGCGACTAAAATGTCTGGGAGCCCCACTGTTTGAGGGTCTGGAGGACATCTCAAAAGCGGATCTCCCATCTCTGCTTAGATTCTCAAAAGCGCTGACATCCTACATGATACCTACTTTCGGTATTCATAGAGGTTGGTCTCCATCTGGTATCGCTAGGGACCAAAAGGTCTATGCGTGGATTATTGCTAACCAGGCTAACCTAACCTAACCTACCACACCCTCATTCCTCATCATTCCGGTTCGCGGTGAAATGATTTGGACAGAATCAGTTGATATGGTGACGTAACAAACTGCGCAGGTGTGTGAAATGGGCCGGCAGAAATTGGCTGCCGAGGGTCCTGTGACGTAGCAGCCGAAGTTGCTCATACCATAGTTAATGGCCAAATCTATCATCCTTGATGCCAGTCGTATTATATTTATGAAATACGTAAAAAGCTAATGCCGTCAACCGGGGGAACGATTCTGAGAGTGCACCAGAGAAAAGTTTAATGGACAATTATAGCTCGATACGTTCGATGTACTGTTGTGACTTGTCCCAGTAGCTCGATTACTTCCAGACTTCTTTTATAAACAAAAAACAAACAGTGTTTATGTAACGTGAATCAATATTTGGAACGGTTAATTTTATTATTACAACGTCTTACTTTGCCCGGTTGCCATACAGTTAATGGCCTTTTCATCCAGTGGAAAGGAGAGTGAGAATTTAATTCCTTAAAGAAAATATAACTTTAAGTATACAAAAATACTAATTAATGAGGCAACCGATGCTTTTGGACACTACGCAGTGAATGAGGGTTTTGAAGTACTTAGCAATCAAGGCTGCAATTCGCATATTCTATCATTTTTGCTTAGAGGTAATGAAAGAGTTTTCTCTTTAAACCCCTTTGAGAAACAAGGCAGATAATATTAACATTCCTCGATCCGCAGCTGGATCATTTGATCGCAAATATTTAAAAAGTGCTTCTTATGACTCCAGCCCCTATTGCTAATTTGCTAGTTTCCTAGAGTGTGAACCTGCTTCCATCAGATACCAAAGTCACGTGTTGGATGAAGTGGTTTAAAGCGGTTGGTTCTCATGCCAAATACTTAAAAAAATATAGGCTCATTTGCCAATTTATTAGAATCACGGCCAAGACAGTTATTACGAGTAACAGAGGCTGAGGTTCAGCTGAAATTAGTGTTCATTTAAGCGAACTCTGGCTTTTTGGTTAATTCTACTGAAAAATTAGAGAAAATTTGGAAATTTTATTAAAAGTTATGAAAGCCGTTTTTACTTGGAAGTTTTATAATTTTTAGTGCAATTTTGCTATTGCTCGATCGAACAATATGGCATAATAATTGACTTGCGACCTTTTTCAAGATGACTTTTTTTTGCCTACAATAATTTTGTAACGATAATGTGGCACGAAATGTATTTCAAATCTATGTAGGTCAGTTTTAAAACTAAACAAAATTACTTCAGAATCGACTTTCTCCCTGATAGAATGATGAACGAACATGACTTTTATCCGATCAAAGGCTGCCACTTTAGCAGTATTTCTGAAAAATCTATGGGGAAAGTTTTATACGGTTTAAATAACAACAACAAAAATGATGGATGCTCATAAAAATATATATGTGAATGAAAATATGAATGCTGCGTGTTTAGCGGGAATATGAGCGAATGTTTGGGCAATATAAGGATTGATGGGTTGCTTTTAACCCTTAGGGTGCGAGTGAAATATTCTACACTCCACAAGAACTGTGCTGCGAATCGAGAAGGCGCCTGAAAACTAAACGTTTTTTGCCCAATTTCTCATTAATTTTGAGTGAAAATTTGTTCAAATTGCTTGCTTTATTTTATAGAAACTATAAAATCCTTCAGATATTTACAATATGCTATGATTACATAAGTAAAAATTCTTAAACGGTATGGTTAAAAAAGACTTCAATCAGTCCTCACAGAGGGCCATTGACTCTAAATCTTTGGATAACTCCAATAAGCACCCCAGCGAGATTGTTCATGAACTTTCTAGAGCCTAACAAGTGGTACCTCCGAAAGTTGAATTACTTTTTTTGACCTGTATGATATTCGCGTAAAAATTCTGTACTCTTTCTTATCTCTAAATTGCCATAGAATTTGAATCACTTCTTTGAAGATCTGGAATCTGTTGGTCTATCCGTGAGCAGGAGCATATTACTCTTAGTTCATGGAGTGTTGGAGATAGTGAAGGAGGTACCTTGCAGGTGTCAAGTCTAGTCTTCCTGCTGTTATTGGCTACCTTAGCCGTTTCCTCAACAAAATAAAACATCTTTAATGATCCGATAGAAGCGGAAGGATCTTAGCTGGATGGTTCTGTTTCATCTATTCTTATCTTTAAACCTTCAGATACTATAAGTTATTTTGGTCTCTCCAGAACTCTGTGAATAGAGTAGGTTTTCATTCTGTACCTCTAATGGAAATAAATCGAAAAAGTGGGGTATAACAATAGTACAAATCGCAAATATTTGATTCATTTCGTAAAAAAAAAACAGAAACAAATATAATAAAAAAAAGGTGTGTGTGTCAGCTCCGACACGCGACTGGAGTTTACTCCTTAAGAACGACTACCGTGATATTTAAAAATATATTTAATATGCAAAAGGAGTAAATGAAGACCTTTTCTATATTACTGGAAAAATATACATTTATTTATTCTATTCTCTATAGTAAGCCACCTGCAATGAACAATTTTTTTTGGGTTTTTCTTTTTTAAGCTTTCGTTGCAATGCCCACTTATAATAGCACTACAAATATCAAATAGGTATTTTTTATCCGTACTTAAATCTTTTTCACTGGATATATCTGGTAGTGTGAATATAATTGGTTTATAATCGACGAAAGAAAGCTTCTCACAATCCTTCAATTTTTTCTCTATTTCACCGTTAAAGCTTTCAGACGTAGAGCCATCAATGTATTCAAACAAATGTCTAAGCGGTAGTTCATTGGCGGGTAATTGGCAGATGAAATATTGTAAGGGTTTTTGAAGACAATCTCCTCCAAAGGTTCAGACGATATCACTGGTATATGTAGGTTCTCAACGAACGCACAAGCACTAGATAGGAAACGGAAATAAGCACCAAAATGTGGGCAGTGTTATTTCTGACTAGAAATTAGGAACCACAAGGAAATATATACATATTTCCTACAAGTTTGCACCAACAACCAAGCGTCACAAGATATGCAGTGCCTTTTCTCACTAGAAATTCGCACCCACATGGAAAATATATTTCCTACAAGTTTGCACCAACAAAGTAGCGCCACAAGGTAGGCAGTGCTTTTTCTCACTAGAATATAGAAAAAGGGCAACGCGTCACTTACGTCAGCGTACACTTCCGGTGATTCACACGATTTTACTACCCATATTTTTCATACCATGGGCCTTATATATCGTTTCTTAAGGGGTAAACTCCAACAATAATTTTAATTTATTAAAAATAAAAAAATAAATAATTGGCGCGTACACTTCTGTTAGGTGTTTGGCCGAGCTCCTCCTCCTATTTGTGGTGTGCGTCTTGATGTTCTTCCACAAATGGAGGGACCTACAGTTTCAAGCCGACTCCGAACGGCAACTATTTTTATGAGGAGCTTTATCATGGCAGAAATACACTCGGAGGTTTGCCATTGCCTGCCGAGGGGCGACCGCTATTAGAAAAATACTTTTATTAATTTTGCTTTCACCGACGACCTCTCTGTGAATTCCGAATGGTATCACGCACCAACCCATTCGGCTGTTTGTTTTGTCTGAACTTAGATTTGTTATCTCAGTAGATATTCCCAAACGAGGAATAAAATAATATCTTTTTGACAAACATTCATCGTAGCCGAATGGCTTGGTGCGTCACTACCATTCGGGAGTGGGTATCTTCGAATCTTCGTGCATAAAACACCAAAATGATAGAAACAGGCCTTTTCTTATAGCGGCCGCCCCTAACCTATGGCCGTCCTTGGCTAAGCTTCAAGAGCATTTATGGTATGAAAAAGCTTCTCATAAAATCCATTTGCCGTTCGGAGTCGTCTTCAAACTGTAGGCCCCTCCATTTGTGGAACATCATCAAGACGCACGCCACAAATTGGAGGAATTCGACCAAACACCTAACAGAAGCGTGCGCGCCAATCAATTCTTTCTTTTTTTGGCTAAAAAAAATCAAGTCTTGTTGGTTCTTTACTGGCTCTGAGTCCAAGATATACTAGACTGTAGATCTTTATTCTTAGTTCGACCACTTATACGCACATATAACCAACCATACATATATAAGTGCATGTCTATGGACTTCCTTGCATTATTTGTTTTGTTTTGTAAATAAACTGTTAATATTAACAATAATAATTTGTGTTTCTCTTTACCTTTTGTTTCGTGTTCAAATATTTTGGCGCATTTATATTTATGTTTATATGTACTTATATATGTAAGTATATCTGGAACACAGTGAGATATATATAAGTATAATAACATGGGGCGTAAAGTTGATTTGGTTATTATCGGTTTCCATTCACATTTTTATTTTTCACTGTACAATACAAATACAAGCATACATACACACATACATACATACTTACCTTTATATATTACCATAAATATTTATTTGCGTAGTAATTAAGAATTAATCAACTGTTAAATACCGCACGTGGCTGATTGTGTAACTATAGTATGTAGTGGTGAGGGATGGCTGGGGGTTGTGGAAGTACAAGTATAATGCACATATACATACATATGCCGGCATTACTAAAGTTGTTTAAGTGTATAAGTACTTAAGTAGGTAAATTAAGCGTTTTAATTGGAATTTTGATTGGATTTGGAAAACGAAATTAAATTGTTTAATGAATTAACAAAAACAAAAAATGCACACGAGCAGCTTCAGTTTTTTAAAGAACTTTTTATGCATTTACTAGTGTGGAATTGGGCATGGTTATATATGCAGTATGTATGTATATGAATAAATAATTAACCGATTATTAGTGGATAGGTGTTTGTGCAAATATTTATTAGTGTTTTTGTAAATTACCACACACACACATATATATATATATTTGTATAGTACCTACATATAACGCTATGCATATTTTTTACTAGTGCTTTTTTATAGTTAGTTAGCTACAAATATATTTACTGCATGCATAGTGCTGCGAGGCGAATGCGACACTGTGTTCACACATGGCCCAGCGACTGTTGAAACAATAGGGTCATTTATGAAAAAACGCGCCTTTGTCACTGTGCAAAAAAAAAAAAACAAAAAAGAAGATACAAAAAGCAACTGTTTTACTATTTCATACCTTCTGGGCGTTTTTTAAAAAATGTATTATTAAAAGAAGTCTATAGTCTCCGTGCCTTTTAAAGAGTATGGAAAACATAGCAGAGTTAGCGAGAGTTTAGTTTTAATTGAAGTTTATCTAGAAAAATGCTAAATGAATTTTGCAGTAATGCTAAAAATATGACACAAAGTTTTTCAAAAGTTTTGCTATTCCCTGCCTAGCCTCGCTTCACTATGCCTTGGCCTTTTTCATGTTTTTGTTTTAATGGGTTTTTTGTTTTTGTTAATTTACTGCAAACTAACGGCAATTAAATCATGTCGTTACCGTCGATGCATTCACAAACGTCATTTTCGCTGGTGTTTCAGCTTTTGTCTTTGTCGTTGTTGTTGGTATTCTTTTCGCTTTAATTGCTACTCGCATTGTTTTTAGTGTTGCCGCCCCTCGCGCCAAGTGCTTTTGTAGTTGGAGTGTTTGCTTTTGTGTTGCTAGCCTTTTTTCGCACTCAATTTTAATTTGGTGCTGATGTTGCTGCTGCTGTTGTTTTTGTTGCTGAACATTTATTTTCTCTATTAATTGCGAATTCGTCGTTTCATTTCGTGTCCGATGTTTTGTTTGCTCGGCTGTAACTGCCCAGTCGTGGCAGGCAGAGAAATCTGCTACTGTTGTTGTTGTTGCAGTTCTTGTTTTATTTGTTGTTTTCATTATTACCGCTTTTGAAGCTTCCTCATCGGCACTTGCTCCACTTAATAGTTGCCCTTTGGCTGTCACTATGACCCTTTCTTCCGCTGCTTTTGTTGCTTTTATTGCTTGGCCTGTTTGTATTGTTGTTGCCTTTGGCGCCATTCTTTTTCGCCAAACAAACAATTGTTGGCATAATTGTTGAAAATATCGCTGAGCATACCAGGCCGCCAGCGCTAGTGCTGTGCAACGCATGAGCAATGACATACAGTGACAGTGTTGTTGTGCAGCTCCATTGGCATTCAAGGATGAGACAGCACCTGCAATGAGTGCATAAGAAGTGGAAGATGAGCAAATTTATATGTATATGGGAAAGGGTAAGTGATTGCATGCAGTAAACAAAGCTGAGTGCAATTTAATTGGCATTCCAGTGAAGGGTCTAACAAAAGAGATTTATAACAGGGTGACACTTAGGACCTTGCAATTGAATCCAAGAAAGAAGTGAGCTTGTGAAAATCATCGAAAAGGAAACACCAAAACTAGAGATGGACAGTTATAGAAAAGCCAGTTATAGTAAATAATTTACATTAAGGGTAACGGTTTTTCTGGAGTCACTTTCGATTGAATTGCAAAAGAACATCAACGTGCCGCTTTAGTCTGCTAATCTAATATAAAAATTATTTTGCAGAATCTTTAGTAGCAGCATTTAAATTGAATTTGGGACATTGATTTGCATTTATTCCCTTATGATTCAATTGACGCAAAGATTGTTGCCTGCGGACAAGCCTCGTCGATTGGAATGGGCCCAAAGAGTCATCGAAATCCGTCGGGTCCGTCGAATATGGGCAACCCTGTATTTGGGATAAATCGCGCATAGTTTTATTAGGAATATCTTGGTGTTTAACGGTGGTAATGATATACTGTTCTTAAGGCCGTCGGAACTGGTGATGGGCCAGTACTGCAAGACAACGACTTAATTACTTATATATTAGGAAAAACGATGGGTTAGTCCGCAAATAGTGCTATAATATATATATCATGAGTCTTCTAAGTCTTTTAGCATACATAAAAACATTTTTAAGAAATTCGTGTTTTACTCATATGAACTCGCGAGCTACGGTGCTGTTTATTAACTCAAGTAGTCTTTTATATTATCTAGCATTTTAAGGACTTTTCAAAACTAATCAAATATGATCTTTATATTTAGGTATAGAATGGGGTGCTCGCAAGGACTGCGCTGATTTTTCAGATCACAGACACCACCAAAAGTGAAAAAAAGAAAACACAAGCTCTGAAATAATCCAAATCATCAAAGGCAGTTCAAAAAGTTGTGCGAAATCATTTTGTTTGCCAACATAATGAAATGCATGTCGCCTTCCAGCACAAGCGAAACATAAAGCAAATATTTTGAAAGTTTTGCCCTGGCTCTTTTATGTATACCGAACATATTAGAAAGGGTTCTTAACTTGCTGAATTCGTTTTTTGATTCACAGTCAAAATAAGATTTTTCAAAACACACGCCCTTCCTCAAGGTTAACACAATTTACTTATACAGGCTGTTAAAAAAGAGAGAAAAATATTTAAAAGAGGGTGGAGATATGGCACTTTCTGAGTCTTTTGATATTTTTTTAATCCTTAAGAAAACAATTAATTTAGCACTGCAAAGTTTTTCCTATCATTTAATGAACATTTACAAAGTATAAAAAATTTGTGTACTGGTTAAAATAAGTTGAAAAAAATGTTTAACATAGAAATTAGTAGAGAGCTGCAACGCTGGAGGTTCCCACTGGCTAACAAGATACAGCTCGTAATTATTATCTAAAGCAAAAAATTCAAAGGGATTTCTAATTATCATGATTTTTTATTCTAGATGAACTAAGAAAACCGAGAGAAGTTCCAAAATTTCAACTTTTTGGAGGTTTTAAAGAAAAAAATGCCTTTCTATAAAAAAAAAATTCACTTCAACTTGGTATAAAAATCTTGAAAAAATTTTTTTTATCTATTTTGTTAGTTCAAATAGAAGAGAATTTAATACTGAAGGGAACAAGCTATGATTCATTTCAAAAGGTTCATTAGTTTTTTTTTCATTCATGTACGCCAATTCAAAGAAATCATAAAAATGAAAAGTCGAGAAAAGAAGATAAAGTTTGTACTACAGCTGTCCGGTCACAGCGTAACTACCTAACGCTCGCCTACCTTTGGTTTTGTATCTACGGAAACATTAAGAATTAGGCTCTGTAACTTTGTGTGAATATTCTGAAATATATTAGGAATCGCTTAAAACGAAAAAAAATTGATTTTTTTGACCTTATAAACCAGGCTTCCCCCTTAATAAGTTGTCTAGATGTGCTATAAATAGCGGTCTGGATGTGAACCCGCACAAAACAAAATTAGTTCTGTTTCGGGGAAATACAAAATCTTCCTAATTTGTGAAGCTATCGGTAAAAGGTGTAAGCCTAGGAGTAGTTATAATTCTCGCAGTCGTCGACTACCACTCGCGCTGAACAGAGGTGTTGTTTTTTTTCTCTGGTGTTCTTTAGTGCTTTTCGCAATCACAAATTGACACGTGTTTACCTAGTATATTTTTTCACTTAAATAAAACTAAGTTCGTGTTTTGATTCGGAGTGGCAAAATCCAAAAGTATACAGTGCTACACCTAAAACATTCGACATGGCCCCTGGGCCTCCCAATTTAGGTACTAATCGGTTTGCGTTACTAGCCGATAGCACCACCATCAAAAAGAATAAAAAATCCAAAGACAAAAAGAATAAGTCTCTAACGACTAACTTGCAAGACCTTTTCCCTGGCCTTCCTAGTGTTAAAAAACCTAACCCCAAGTTCGTAGTCCTCGAGGCAACTGACAAAAATAAGCCATTGAGTCACTATTCGTGCTTTGCAGTTGACAAATCCATACGTGCAGTAAGCAGAGAAATTCAATCCATTTCTGAACTACGTGACGGCAACATCCTGTTATTAGTCAATAACAAGAGCGTGGCAGAAAGATTCCTTGGCTTAAAAGAGCTTCCTGGTATATGCAACATTAAATCAAAATACCATGAAAATCTTAACTTTAATAAGGGCACTGTGTTCGCGCCTTTTCTCAATAATGTCAATGAAAGTGAAATCGTAAGTGAGCTAAGCGCACAAGGTGTAGTGGCGGCCTATAAGTTTCAAAAGAAGATTACCAATGATAAACTAGTTCCATCCGGGGTCGTCTTATTAACATTCGACCTATTTCACCTTCCTGACAAGATTGACATTGCTTGGAGAAACGTCCGCATAAGGCAATATATCCCCAACCCAATGCGCTGCAAGAACTGCCAGCTGCTGGGGCACACAGCAAAATTTTGCAAACGCTCGTCAGCATGTGTTAATTGTAATTTTCCACCCCACCAGCCGGATAACTGCACTCGCATTCTTTGCGCTAACTGCTTAGCAGATCACCCATCTTCGTCGAACAAGTGTCCTAAATTTATTCAGGCAAAATACATACAAAAAATTAAAACAACCAATAAATGTACCATGAGGGAAGCTATTAAAATATACCAGAACTCTACTCCCTCCCTCCCCGAAAACGCGCCTTCCTTTTCAACAGTTCTTTCTATGGAAAACTGTCAGCCAAATATTCCAGAAATAACACCTTCCAATCCACATCCACAAATAACTCAACATCAATTGTACAATAATGCAGAAAAAACTCTTCCCGCATCCGATTTAACTCTAAATAACATAACCACTCCATTCATAGCCCCAGCATTCACTCATTCAACAGAAGATCTCCCAATAAATATCTCTTCACTTTCGAATTTCGCTCAAACCCAAGAAACTTCCATTATCAATTTTGCTAACACAGACTCTCACTCTTCTCTTATTCATTCCCCAAATTTTACTACCACAGATTTTAGCTCAACTTCAAACTTCTCTTCCGATCACCTACAAACAAATAACACAAATCTCCCAATGGTTAAAACTAAATACAGCTTCCTACCTCTCGCTGATGACACTACAATGTCATCAGAAGATGATTAACGAAATAAATCTCTAAGCATAACAAGTAGTACAACCAACAGTTAAAAACAAAAAAACAAAACAAAAAAAAAAAAACAATAAACCAAGCAAATACTCTCTTAACTCTCATATAGCAACAAAATCAATAACACACACAAAACCCTTTTTTTGTTTTTCCTTTTAAGCTATTTTTCTTTTATGTTTAGTATACTTCAGTGGAACATTAAAGGCTACTGGAATAACTTTCTCGGTCTCCAATTGTTGATAAACAATTTCAACCCAGATGTTATATGTCTTCAAGAAACGCATTTTTCCCATACTCAAAACAACATAGTACCCCCAAAAGGGTACACCGGATACTTTGCAAATCTACCTACAATAAATTCCTCTAAACAGGGAATTGCTATATTGATAAGAAATCATATACCCCATAAAAAAACACATGTTACTTCATCGATCGTATCGATAGGAATTGAAATAGCAATTGATTTTAGTTTCACAATCATAAACACTTACATTCCACCACACCAAAATTTTTCCACCAACGAATTAGCCACAATTACCCGCAACGCCACACCCCCATTAATACTCACTGGCGACTTTAATGCTTGGAGCCCTTTATGGGGTTCAAAGAAATCTAATGAAAGAGGTATCCTAATCGAAGACGTTATTATTTGCGAAGATCTGGTAGTTTTGAATGACGGATCAGCCACCCACTTTTCTACACATCAGTCGTTTACCCATGTAGACCTCACCATATGCTCTTCTATACTAGCCCCAAAGTGCACTTGGCAAATTCTGGACAGCCTTCACGGTAGTGACCATTTCCCTATTGTCACTAGCATGCAATCCACGCTCGTCTATGAACTAATTAGACCTAAAATTAAATTTAAAACCGACATGGCAAACTGGCCTTTATACCAAAATCTTTGCTCTCATTTTTCCTCTCAAACTAATCACTCACACAACATAAATAAAGAAGCGGCTAAATTAAACAAAATAATTCGTTCTGCAGGAAATATGTCAATTCCACAATCTAAACCCTTCCGCGCAAAATCAGTTATACCCTGGTGGAACTCAAACATTGAGAAGCTCAGACAAGAGAAACAAACCCTTTGGAAAAACTATAGAAGATCTAGAAGCGAGGAAAACCTCATCTTATACAAAAAACCAAATACAACTTTAAAAAGGCGGTCAAAGACGCCAAAAACTCGAGCCTAGAAAACCTTACCTCAAAAATTAACCCAAATTCCCCTATTAAAAAGATCTGGAATGACATAAAAATTCTGACAGGTAACAGAACTAATACTTCTATTAAACTAGTAAACACCGGTTCAAAAATCATAACAAGCGCTTCAGAAATTGCAAATTTTTTCGGTACAAATTGGTCTCTCTGTTCCGAAGACAAAAACTTCCATGCAGAGTTTATTAGGCAGAAAAACGCAACACTACAAAACAACTACAGACCATCCAGCATCTCAAATCTTGCAAAGAAAATAGAAACTAATATAACTTCTGTAGAATTAGAGCAAGCACTAAAAAGATCAAAGGGGCAAACCCCAGGTTTCGACCGCATCAACTACCCCATGATAGCAAACCTTCCTCCGACAGTTAAAAGCCGAATGATTCATTTATTTAATAACATTTTTGATAGAGGCATTTACCCTCAAGACTGGAGAACGGCAGTGGTTGTTCCAATCCCCAAGCCAAATAAACCTGCATCGGAAATTTCCGGATACAGACCTATTTCACTTTTATCGTGCGTTGCCAAAACATTCGAAAAAATTATTGCCAAAAGGATAATGTGGTTTGTTACCAGAAACAACTTAATTAGCCCCAACCAAACTGCTTTCAGAGGTAAACAGAGTACAACCGACGTGCTGCTGCACCTGCAACATTACGTGTCCAATGCACTTTCATGCCGAAATCACGTTACCATATCTGCAACGGATTTCGAAAGAGCTTTCGACCGTATCGGTGTGCATGTGGTCCTTCAGCAGCTCGTAGCTTGGGGCACTGGTCCAAAAGTCTTTAATGTAGTTAAAGCTTTTTTGACCTGCCGCAAGTTTCGGGTTACAATTAACTCTCAGTATTCAAATACCTTCCCTCTTCACAACGGTATGCCCCAGGGATCGCCATTATCGGTGATTCTGTTTATAATTGCTTTTGAACAACTGAGCAAAATAATATCCAAGTACAAAAAAATAGAACATTCAATTTATGCTGACGATGCTATACTGTTTACAAACATAACTGACATGGATACCATAAAATCACTATTCACAAATATTTTAAGTGACATAAAAACATGGGGCAATTCGTCCGGAGCTAATTTATCAATTAATAAATGTAAAATGCTTCACATTTGTAGAAAAATAAACTGTAAGAAATTTAATTTGCACCTTGACAGCATAAATATTGAATTTGTTAATCATATTAAAATATTAGGAATAATTTTCGAAAAAAATTTTAGTTTTAAACAACAATGTATAAATTTAAGAAATAGCCTAGCAGCCAGACTAAATATTGTAAAATTTCTTTCCTCAAAACATAGTTTAATTCATGTTAGCACCCTAATTAACGTTACGAAAGCATTAATACTGTCAAAAATCGAATACGCTCTGCCCGTATACGGATGGTGCGCTGTCAGTAATTTGAAACTTATTTACAAACCTTACCACACCGCAGTGAGAAGAAGCATCCATGCCTTCCCAACTTCGCCCACATTTGCCATCCTTGCTGAAGCAGGACTACCAAGTATTTTGGAGCTAGTAACTAAATCTACATACAAGCTTATCCCCAAACTTTATAACGCCCACAATGAGCTCCTCTACAAGGATGTTTTGTCAACAATTAAAAGCAAAAAAAATTACAAGGTCGAGTCAACGATTCGGCGATGTGTACGCTTTGCTAAAACATTAAAAATCATCCTTCGACCTCAACTGATCAAACCGGAAAACGAACCACACTGGAACTTAAACCAATCATCATTTATTTTGGAACTAGAGAAATTTCCTAAAGAAAGTACTACCAGTGCCACCTTTAAACAATCCTTCCTTAATATAATTGAACCATACCGGAAGAAAGGGTGGAATTTTTTATACACTGATGGTTCGAAAACCGATTATAGCACTTCGTTTGCAGTTTTGAGAAGTAGTGGCACGCTAATTACCCGAGGAATCATTGACCAACATTGCTCAATATTTACAGCCGAAGCTTTAGCCTTAAAATTAGCTACCGATTACGCAAAAAAAAATAAGGGGAAATTTGTAATTTGTTCCGATAGCAAATCCGCAATCAATGCAATACGCAACATAGGCAACGCTAACAATATCGTATCCGAAATCAGAACGACATGTATTAAAAACAGCAATAAAATCCGAATCATGTGGGTACCAGGGCACAAAGGTTTAGAAGGAAACGAACTCGCAGACCGCGCTGCAGACGATACACATTTAACACCTTGCTTCACGTTTCACACAACAAGCAACAATGACATTTTAAACGCAATTTACAGAACATTAGCCCTTGATAAACAAACTAAATGGCTTAATTATAATAATAAGTACACATTGATTAATAAACATGGAGAAAAACCTATTTTCCCAAGCACATCTACTCGACAGCAAACACAAGCATTCATTCGCCTTCGTATTGGCCATACTCACCTCACACATGAACACTTATTACAAAATTCACAACGCACAGCGTGCCCTTTTGCAACAGCACACTGTCCACAGAGCATATTTTAAACGACTGCAGTCAACTAAATGCCTTTCGACTAAAATTTTTCGGAACTATTTCACCCAGCACACTTCTAACTACTATAAACCTTGAAAACATGTCTAAATTTATAAACTATCTTAAAGCTTGTAATATACTACATAAAATCTAAATAATTTTAAACTTTGTACTTAGATATTAAACACAATACACGTACATGCACATTTTATAGGATTAACAAAAACGCAATTTTAAAAGAGAGTCGAAGGCCTTGGCTGCTAGCACTCCTGTTAGTTATTAAGTATAATAATTGTATTATTGTACCTAATGATAATAAAAAAAAAAAAAAATAATTCTCGACAATCACTAGATTGAAACATGAATGTAGAGGGCAGGATAAGAAAAGCTACTGTTGCTCGATATTCATGAAAAAAAGCCAAATGGCGAAGGTGGGGTCTTTCTTCGCAGACATTCACTGGCTGTATAGAACCGTTATCAGGCCTAGCCTCCTTTACGGGTTTATAGTTTGGTGGACGGCTCTCGGCAAGACTACGATTAGAAACGGACTTCTGAAAGTTCAACGTAAGGCGCTTATATAAGTTAACGACACAAAAATATCTAAATTAAATATAGTTTTATTTAACTTATATATTAGTGGCGCTCTTAGAACCACACCCTTAGATGCTCTGAGCACTCTTTTCCTCATACCCTCCCTAGGCTTGGTTGGTAAACAGAATGTACGTAAAGCTGCTTCCCGGTTTGCCACAACTAATTAATGGCGCGATTTGATTATTGTTTGAATGAATCAGGTTTTAATAGGCTACTTAGTGATAGAATTCCAGCTAGATGTGAGTGGGTTGACAATATAATTGGTTGGAAAAACTGTTTCGTTTACTGATGGCTCAAAGCTTGATGATAAAGTTGGCGTTGGCGTTTACTGCAACAAAACTAAGCGTTTCGGTTCATATTTCTAATCAGGGTAGCGTATTTCAGTAGCTGGCTAGCTGACTTGGTGGGGCTATCACTAATACTATCAAGGCTCGCATTTACCGAGCATCTCATAACGAGATGGCGGAATATTTCTCCATCCACTCGATATGGGTGCCAGAGCTTAGTGCCATACCGCGAAATTGTAAGGAGGATGCTACCACTCGCCTCCCTCTTGGCATGGCGATTGTGGGTATATCACTCCCAACCTACACACTGTGTGGTACAAGTAGCATTGTCACTTCATGGGTTGATAGCTTGACATGTAATGCAACAAAAAGAATTTGGCCAAAATGCGACATCAGCCGCTCAAAGGCGTTAGTTGCATTGATCGCAGGTCATTGTCTCCTAGGTCGGTC